>JAUELK010187697.1:0-10844 GCA_031471215.1 Gastropteron pacificum
TTGGAAATAGGTGTATCTTCACCATTTAGTACTACTTTATTAACATTACTCGATTTGACCTTCGCTGGTGTGCCAACCAGAATAACCTCTGTCTTGTCTTGATTTAGCTGTAGTTTAGTTTTAGACATCCACTCTGAAACATCAATAACGCATTTTTCTAAAGCCAGGGTACGTTTTAAAAAGCTCATCACAGTTAGCGGATCTATAAACTTAAGTGTTGTCTGCATAAAAAAGTCGGTTAAAACCATGTTTAAGTAGTACATCACTTAGGGGTTGGCAATATAAAGAAAACAATAGGCCCTACAGGTCCAAGTACGGAGCCCTGGGGCACACCGAACTTGAGTGATAGTGACTCTGACTGGGCGCCGTTAATAGAAACCTGCTGGTACCTGTCTAACATGTATGACTTGAACCATTTATGGGCGATGTTACTGATGCCAAATGTGTTGTTCAGGCGTGCCATAAGAATCGAGCGTGTCAAAAGCTGCAGACAAGTCTAAAAGGGCCAGGACCATGGCCCTCTAGAGTCCAGATACTTTACCATTGTCTGCGGCACACAGGAGGTCGGAGGTTACTTTCAGGAGGGCTGTTTCGTTACTACGTTTTAATTTATCAGCTGATTGGTACACTTCCTGGAGGTCAATTTTAACAAGATCGGTGTATCTCAATCGTAGTAAAATGAGGCGATAAGGGGTCGGGGGTGGGGGCAGGGGCGGGGGGTACTCTGCTATTCGTAGAATGGTTTAACCACTAGGCCTAGTTTGTACAATGAAAGCACTTGGCAAAAAAAAAGAAGAAAAACAAAAGAAAGAGAAGATTCTCCTTTACAGGAATCGCCAACTTGATGTTGGTAAGCCCCGTACATAGAGATACATGTACTCTTAATAATCCAGTGGTTTTTATTTTGGCATTTTCGTAAAACTTTGATTCCTATTTGTAATGTGGCATAAACAAAATATGCCGACTTCCTGGAGATTGTAGAATATCAAGATGGCGGCAAACGCGAAGTTGAGACATGTTCGATCGAACGTAGCCTAACCATTCTTTTATGTGAAGTCGCAGTTGGTACTGGCAGGTGAAACTTCGGCGTATTCTCGACACCATGGACAGCTGTATGTACCGTAATCTATTTAGAATCAATCAAACTAGGAACTAGTGAGTTAAGTGAGGTCATGCCGTTCGTTATTTATATTAATAAGTATAAGTATAAGTACTATATAAGTCGTCGAAAACGTTGCGTTGAGTGAGATAGATAATGATATAATAGTAGGCCCTAGCCTAGAGCCTAGAGAGGAGAATTAAAAATAATAATAAAAGATTAACTAGAGTGTGATGATATATTGATAGTATAGTGATAGCCTAGGCGGTCATTAGTGGGAATAGAAGCCCCCCTCACATTTTCTATGGCGTTTTTCTCTGAAACGGCTTGGAGTATTTAAAGTAAAATAATTTCTCTTGCGACTTGCTTAGTTACTTAGTAAAAAGTGTCCTCTTTAAGAAGTGACCTCTCTCTAGGTCTAAGACAAGATCTAGTCTATAATAGATCTACATCATATCATATAGATCTAGTTTACATTATTCATTATTATAAAATACATACAATTACAACATTGTCAGCTGATACTGATACGGAAGGCTGGCTGATACTGATAGTTAGATAGTGATAGAGTATAGAGTCAGAAGTTCTCAGTCTCAGGGTGGTGACTATTAATTTATAATCTATCTTAATCTAGATCTAGACTAGAGTTAGAGTACTAGTCTAGAGCCCCCTCGGCCGTTCAGGCATATTGTCGCCCCCGGCAACGCCTCTTAAAATGCGTATTTCATAGCTCCAGACAACATAAATCATCACTGACTGGTACTGGTACACTTGATTGTAATCTTGTGGCGGGCGTTAGGCCTATAGTGCCTTAAGTAGATAGGTCTAAAATGGGAATTGCCATTATAGTCGAGTGTGGAAATTACTAATGACAAGTTGAGAACAAGAAGAAGAGATGTTGTGTTGCTTGTTCATCGATCAGAGATATTAATATAGAGTTATAAAATATAAATATAATGACTGATCTTTCTCAGCTCATAAAAGCAGGTCTTTCTCACATTCAAAACAGCCTGTTCCATGGACAAATTACGCCCAGCCCAAGTTACTTACTTGGCGATATCAATAAAATTCCTCCCCATCAATATTCACAGAACAAGACACGTCAATCTGTTTTTAAAAGCTTTGCAGGTGTACCGATGCATGATTTCTGTCTTATCACCATTCATTTTGTTTGAGTTTGTTTGCATGCATCCATTTTTTCACACATCAACAACACACTTACTCAAATTGTGCAGCATTATGGATATCTTTGGGTGGGACAGAATTGTAAAGCTGCGTGTCATCTGCCCATTGTAACGTATTATATATATCATGTCTTGATTTTAAAGTGTACAGTGCCTCGAGCCCATGCTAATGTGGATGATGCGTGTTAGAAACGAACTCCAAATTATAATTATTATTACATAGTGATGGTACTTTTAAATATTTGCAGATGGTTTGAACAGTCAATGACTGAGTAAACAGAAAAAAGTATATATGGAGAACAGACCCTTGTTGGTCCACCATATAACCACACTTCATGGCTATGGATTCTGATTCTTTTGTTCCAATGACAACTTTTTGCTCTCGATTCGATGGGTAAGACATGAACCACTTTAAAGCGGTACGACTGATTCCAAAAGTCTGTTCCAAACGTTGAATAAGGATATTGTGATCAATAGTATCAAGAAAGGTCACTCTTAATGTATGCAGAAGTATAGGTCCGTGTGATTTCTGCTAGGTAAACACATTTTTGAAGTTGTTTTTCTTGATTTGTAAGTTTATTTGGTTGTCTCCCCCAATTTGTGGCAACAGTCTCTTTATGAGATTGTTTGACCAGCCACGTACTCGGTCCAGTTAGGATTTATAAGTATTATATGTTCATGTCTATGGGTAAGCTACAACACATAGTATATTTATTGGAGAAACATAATATTTTCTTTCAGTTGATTGTCACTGTGCTCTTTAGTAATGAATGACTTCAAGGACTTTGATTGAGTTCACCCTACCGCTTTTTGCATAGAAATGACACTGCGTAATGTAAGAAGTTTAAAGTCTTACGCTCTCTCTTCTGTGTCAGTTTTGAAAATAATACAAAATTAGGAAAAAACAACACTTTGCCTTTATAGTAAAATGCATTCATTCCACAGTGTGGCAAAGCCCGTATGTCAACATATTTAAGCACTTTGATCTGCCGTCATGGAGAAAGGCCACAAAAGAAGGGGATGTTTCATCTTTGATGGTTAGTGTCTTTCAAGTAGGCCTAGGCTTATATTACACTGTTTTGTTAATGTTTTCAAAAAATGTTACGCTGATTCATTTTTCTTCGATCATTATTAGTTTGCACTATCATGACCAATAATTATTCCATGATTACCTACTTATCCAAGTTATAATAGTTCCTTAGACGTTTGTCTGTTGGGTCACTTATGAGGACCTAACAGTAACAGTCAGTTTCCTCCATTCCTCTCTGTATTCAGCCGCTCTCAGCACATGATCACATCATGATGATCATGAATGAATGTGCTAAAATGTAAAGTTGTTGTCAATATCAATTGTTTTGCAACCATGGTTTGATGGAAAAGTTGTGTGTGTGTGTGTTAAAAAACTAATATGCTAATAGCAGCTAACGAATGAGATTTTATTATTTTTTCTTCATGTGTGTATTTGTTGTTTCTTTCATACACACCCTACCTATTCAGGACAAGACTGTGAAGGGCACTGTATACAAGATCACAGGACCTATACCCGCAGGCAATTATGTTCAGTTGCCAAAGACCACTACACAGTCCCTTGGTTTGACAGGACACTACTTCTACTTGCTGTTCAAGCCTATTCCCTCCAAGCACTTTGTGGTTCATCTGGATGTGGCAACATCAGATAATTTGATAATTCGTGTGTCATTCTCCAACCTATTCAAAGCCTTCAAGTCTACATCAACTTGGCTACAATTCCCCTTTGTGTGTGGACCAATACGGGGTCCATTGCCTTCTTATATGGCAGAAGCTGGCAGAGGTAAGTTTATCTTTTTATAACTCGTCATTATGAATAGTTGGTACAGTGTTCAGTCAGTAATGTTATCTATATTTTATAGTTCCCACAGTTTGCAGGTTTTTGTGTTTGTTGAATTTAATGAAGAGAATACAAATGAATTTTCATTTATTTATGATGTGTATAAGATGATAAATATAATGTCATTATATTTTGAAATCCAAGTCGTTGAAAAAGGTTTGTAATCCTTCCTGTTCAACAGTTTGTACATGGAGTTGACATGTATTTTTCTTCTCTCATGATTTTATACACATAGACAATTGTAAAAAAGTATTCTATTTTCAAAATTTGTCATCTTCTGTACGATCTGTGTGGCGCTTTGTTCCACAAGGAATCAAGAGGCTGAAGTCAGCTTTTTTACTTTATGATGGCTCTCTCCTTATTTTGATATTACAACATTTGTACACAATTTTCAGACCAGAGTGGCCCTGCACCTATGATCACCCGTTGGACTGTTCTGTGTATAGATCTTCAACATGTCCTGTCAGCGTACCTCAACAGAAAGTTTCTCTACATCAAGTCTGTCCGTTTGTGTGCCAACATGCTTGTGAAAAATGTCTTCACTAGTCCCAACCTCTATGAACCAGGTATCATTTTAGGGCTCTTCTCTTTTCTTACAGCTTAACCTTAAAATGTCATCTATCTTTCTTAAAACATGTTTATTATTTTTGTTTCTGAATGTATTTGAAATTGTTCTTTGTATAGCTTTAAATGTACTGGGAGGTACACTATTTCTTTTCAATTTGAAGTTGTGTAGTGAAAAGAGTGCTTTGAAAAAGGGCAGCAATCCTTTGAGTGAAGTTCTTATTACGTTTATTTACTGCTCGTGTAGGCTGTAGGACAAATTGATTTTATAATGTAATTTTTTGTTGAAATCTTGTTTTGTTCTCGAGGCCTGACAGTTTCTGAAGCAAAGCGACAAGGTTTGCTGGCCCAAGGTGTGTGTCCCTTGCCCAGAGACATGAGCTTCCCAGTAGGCAAAGGAGAAAACTGGCAGGCCATGTATGAGTGGATCAGGTAAACTTCCAAGACAAAATACATATAATTTATTTGTGTAGCAATACAAGGCCCCAGCGAGCAATTACTTCATCCATTCTCTGTCTAATGCACAACCTTATATAATACTCACAACTCTGCAGACCTGCTTAGGTACACATACCTCAAAATCGTAGGCTACTACTTGGCAGTGGAACAAAGAGCAAGAGCTGAATTAGAACAATTTGTACTGCAGAATGTTTGGCCGAACAGCTCTATACATTTCCTAGCTTAAGAACAACTTCATTTTATCATTAATTAGCTCTGTCATTGACAGATAGTCGTAAAGTGTTACAGATTTGGCAATTTACCATTAAAACAAGTGTCTCAATTATTGCAAATCACTTTATTGCAGGAGAAATTGTATTGATGTTAACTGCAGAGGTGCCAACTAGTATGTAACTGCGTAGTTTAGTCCGCATTTTTGCCGAAAATACGTGAGTACGTCAATTGCGAATTCGAGATTCTATGTTTTTTTCTTTCTTCTGAGATCAAAGAGTATCGCTCTTTTCTGCGTGAGAGCAGTTTCCCGCCTTTTACGACCGGATGTTCACGCCTGTTTCACTTTGTTTTCATTTCAGGCTTTGTCAAACGAAACATGTCAGGATTTTTAGCGGTACCGATAGGCAATAGATCTAGGTACTGAGAGTACGCAATGATTAAAAGCCTTTCGATTGTGCATTTTAATTGATTATCGTAGTTCTCAGGCGTTATTTTGTTTTACTTTCATTAATAGTGGTTACGTTTGCTTGTTTTCATTTTGTTAGACCTCATTTCGACTGTGTATACATTAATAGATCTAGGCTGTAAAAGCACCCAATCTAGTTTAATAGTCTAGCCAGTTTGAGTTACTTTCATAGATTGATAATTGCTTTGTGGCACTAAAGATGGTGATCCCCAGACTGGAGTAGAGGCCCAGTCCCTCTATTATCCCTCAGTTTAAAGTGGATTCCTAATAGCAACAGAAAAACATGCCATTCAATTGAATTTTGAATGTACCCACTAGATTTGATTGAGACTTCCTTTTAAAGCTGTTCATATGTTGTTATGATTTACATTATCATCACACACTGATATATCTCCCCCCCCCCAAGTAAAAAAATCTAGACTAGATCTAAACAAATAAAAAGAGAAGAAGAAACTTTTTTTTTTACAATGGTATGAAATCTGTTTAGGGCCTACTTGCATTTCTCTTATTATGTGCTGTGTTTAGTAGAGATTTGTCTCTTGTTTGTACAACAAATACACATATATTATAACATAGAGCTAATAATCAATATTGCTGTTTAATATTAATATTCTTTACACGCTTTAAAACAAAATTTGTAAGGTCAGAAATTGCGCTACGTTAAAAGTGTACACATTTTGGTGGCTGAGAGTACACATTTTGATATTTAGAGGTTGGCACCTCTGTAACTTCTTTATGATAGCCTAGACCTATGCATTGAAGCTTAAATTGATGGATGGTCTCTACAACTACAACTGTTTTTGCCACGTTACTTGCAGATTCCCTTCCGACAGTACAAAGAGGTCTTTTGACACAATTCAACCAGGGGTTCAGACATCAAAGAAAGGTTAGTTTACAGGAGCATATCCCAAGTGTATTTGTCATTTAAACAGTATCCAGAAACTACATGAATTACAGTACTTTTTACTTAAAAAATTAATGTACATCTAAATATGTATTCTCTGACACCATTCCATGTTGAAATGATAAGATGTATATTATTTATTATTGACAGACATGCCTCCTACTCAGCCCAAGAGGATTCATGCAAAGACTGTAGATATGAGCAAGTGTGTCTCGGACAGAGTCTCCATGATTCACAAACTGACAGCACCCAAACAGGTACACTCCCTGTCATCAAAGATTCTAAATTGACTTCCTTTGGAAGTGTGCTCGGTCGAAACTGAACTAAAGTTGAAAACACTAAGCTTCTATTTTTTTTAGTATCTCTAAGAACCCGTTTTTCTCCGCTCTCGAGGGGTGGGTTCTTAGGCGGAGAACACTGCACATAACTAAAGCAAATATCTCTCAGAAACATGTATGTCATTTCATAGCATCTCAACTGCACATGGGAAGCTTTCCTCATCAGAATTATATACAGTGGAGTCCACACTCTCGCTTAAAAAGAAACTTTTCGTCCGGTCCCGTTTTTTTTCTTATACAGTTGCCTCCGCGGAACAGGAGAAGAATTTTGATTAACCGAAAATCTGATTTCCCAACATTAATTGGTTTATTTGTTGTAAACATTAAATATGCGCAATTTTTACTATCGGACGTCAATCACTTACGTCCCATAGTGTGGGAGACTGCACAATAACAAAAAATCAACAACCAAGTTTTAAATAAGTGAAAATTTTGATTAACTGGTGGCGACTGTATGAACCAACTAATCAAAATCCGGTTTAGATAAACTTTATACAACACAAATTATCTGTCTCAGTCCGGTTAAGATAAACTTTTCTCTGTCACTGTGGCCTTCTTTCCCCCACTTCCAACAACGCCCCAACCTCGCCCCCTTCAGTTGAGCACACTCGCATGCCAGGTCATCATAGTCACCAACTGCTTTATGTTGCTCCCCGAAGACACCTTGCATTTACAAAGGGTTCTTCATCAATGGACAATTGAGATTTGACATTTTTTGTTACAGAAATTATCAGATGGGGTTAAAAAAAGCTTGTTCCTTGTTATTATCCATCACTCATCTTTTGTGTGTAATTTGTTTCCAAGAGGGCAGACTACACTGAAGTGAGGTCTGAGCTGCCAGATTTGATCTTAGACGATACAGATAAGCCTCGGGATGAGATTCATGTCTTTGCACACAAACACGGTACAGATAAGGCAGCATCCAAGAAGGTGAGTATTTCTTTGCATAAGTAAGTTGATACTGTTAGCAGAATTCATCTGGTTTGTTGGGACAAAATTGGGTTAAAATTGATATTTTGTCTGAAGCACAGTTCAAAACCAGTTTAAAAAACCCACCTATTTCAGAAATATCTTATGTAAAAAATTGCCTTATTTGATGATTTTATTCTGTGTCAGAAGTCCATGCTCATGTCATCTATGTTTCATTGAGTGTATTATTATGTCTCTGCCTGTTGTATATCATGTCTTGATTTTAAAGTGTACAGCGCCTTGAGCTCATGCTAATGGGGATGATGCGCTTTAGAAATGAACTCTATTTTTATTATTAAAATCATTCATGTAAGATACTGCAAGGACTTTTTTGCCCACCCTCACATTTATCATTGATTATGAATACATTTCCATTAAACTGGTTGAATTGGAAGAAAGTATGTGTCATTAATCTATGTTTGTTGGTGTCTTTACAGAACAAAATGATAAAAGACATGTTTCCAAAGCGAGAGGCATCTCCCCCTTGTAAGGTGAGCATTTTCGTTTTTAATGAGTCTCTGACAGGGGCCGTGCAGTCATGTTGATCAGTTAGGAAGTAGCAACTTTAAAAAAAAAATTACTAGGTACTGGATTTTTTTTTTTTTTTACAGTACTGACATCATAATGTGACAGTAGCCCACTCCCTAATGTTCTCTGCAGAAGTTGGCAACATGAAATCATAGAAGATTTCACTGATCCATTTTTCTTTTTTTCACCATGATGTTTACTTCTTCTGGATACATTTTCATTCAGCTTGATATTTATTGGCTTTTATGTCTACATTTCTACGAAACCTCGTCATGGAAAGTCGGGTCATGAAAAGGTCATGGATGTTTTTTCAAGCTGCCTGTAAGGACCCTGCTATGAAAGCTTAGAAATAGAAACTCAATATTTTGTATTTTTATTTAATGATTTTGTAAAAAAAAATGAAAAAATTGAAAGGACACAAGGCACTTCAGTTTCTTTCTTCAATAAAAAATATTTGATTACTTTGGCGTCATTTTGTTTCTCTTTTCCAGACTCTTGAACCAGATCCCATCATGAAGTTGAAAAGAATCATTGGTTTTGGAGGTGCATCATATTCACATGTAAGTAGTATCATGTGCTGTAGACATTGTTAATACTATTGATTTCAAGGACCATAATTGGCTGGTTTCTTTTGGGGGGGGGGGGTGGGGGTTGTTGTAGCGTACGCCTGAAAATGATCTTACCATGCTCTTCATTGATTTATGTTAACTAATGTAGCTTTCTGATTTACAGAGAAGCTTCAGTACAAAGTGTATTGTATATGATTTTTCTTCTTTACAACAAAGCGAGAGAACTGTGTATGGGGATATCTACGGGAGGGTTGGACAATGTCTCTGAAATTGATAAACGAAATAATTGCCAAACAGGGGTATTCAGCCCTTTGATCAATTTCAAATCAGAATCAAAAGTATAGAGCTATTAACATAAATCATGTGCACAAATGCGACAAATCTCTTTGTTTTTCTACTTTCTCTTTGTGCAATAGTGCGACAAATATTGGTCTCAAACATTAGAGCAAAATTGCGACACAGGCTCTTGTCCCAAATTAGTCGAGTGCAATTTTGTGACACATGCCATCTTTTTAAATTTTCTCATCAATGTGTTAGTGTAACAAATTGAAATAGGCTAAGTAGATCGTCGCAACATTTTAGCTAATACATGTCTGAAGCTCACTTGTTCTATCTTGAAAATTGTAGAAATGGGAAAGTTTTTGTCTTTCCTGTAAAATTGCATTTTGGCGCTTGGCGCAGTTTTGTACCTATGTGACGAAATGTATCTCATTTTGCACAGTCACAGCTTAATCCAAATTCTTGAGAATCACAAAAATAATACATGCTGCAAAAGACTGTGACCCTGAATCAACCGACCATGCCGTAACCAGATTAGAATACCAGATATCCGAATGAAAATTCTCTTTTCTGCCATGTGTACACAGGCGTTGTGGTCACCAGATGGGACTTGCATTGTGTATCCCTGCCATGCAGTGGTGGTGTGTATGAAGATAGACAATGAACAGCAAAGATTCTTCATCGGCCACACCGACAAAGTATGTCCTTGTAAATTATACAAGAATTTGTTTCTTTGTTCTTAAAACTGTATTGCTTTTCTCCAAATCTTGTAAATTGACCAGTATTTAATGCAATTTCCTGGCTCATCAAAATTGTAACACTAAGCATGTTAAAAGATCAAGTGTTGATTTTTACGATCTTCATTATGTGCACTAGAAAGAAGGGAAAAGTTCTATTCTAGCCCTTGGACTGTGTTTGTTAAGATGCCAAGTTGACAGTCAGTTTCCTCTATCTGTCTGTATTCTCCACTGCTCCCAGCACATCCTGTATCATCAACTTTACCCCAAGGCTTGTCCAATCTGTTTTCCCATCTCTGGTTCTGTTTGTGACTTGTGCGATACATTATGATGAGTATTATTGAATTATCTTCTGGCCTAGGTGTCCTGTCTGTGACTTGTACGATACATTATGATGAGTATTGTGTTGAATTGTCTTCTGCCCTGGGTGTTCTGTCTGTGACTTGTACGATACATTATGATGAGTGTTGTGTTGAATTGTCTTCTGCCCTAGGTGTTCTGTCTGTGACTTGTACGATACATTATGATGAGTATTTTTTTTAAATTCTTTTTTATCCCTTGGCCATCCTATCATTTGACCCTTGTTGGTTGGTGGCGATTTATTCGTTTTAGTGCGACACATGCTATTAATCATGATGTTTGTTATCTTTCTGATGTTTTCGAAATAT
>JAUELK010187807.1:0-10842 GCA_031471215.1 Gastropteron pacificum
CTGATTTGTTGACCCTCTAGTGGTCGGCAACTGTGGTCTTAAAACACTCATATTTTGAAACTAATATGCCTGAAAATAGATTTTCAGCAAGTATAATGTTTTAAAAAACTTCAGCTTGAGGGGGACACTGTCCCCCTCGCCCCCTGCCAATGCTCTGCCCTGGACTCGCACACAACATTTGAAAAAAAAGTTTTTGTTGTTGTTAAGACCTGCTGGCAACCCTGAGTTTTTATTAATGCCATAGTCAAAGAGGTAAGATTATAATGCTTGGAAGTCGTTTTTGGCCAACGCCGAGGGCTAAATTTTCTTGGACCGCGCTATGTTCAGGGGTTGGCATCATTTCTCACTGAGAGCCCTGTTACTACATGCAAGCATTTTATGTTTTGCAAAGAACGATCAATAATTTTCTATCATTCTTGTAATTGTAGATTTCATTTGTCTAGAGCTGTATTCAATAATTTGGTGTGTGTGTCAATCACCCTAATTGTTCCCCCATTACTATATTTCAGTTCCTCCTGTACACTTACAGCATTGAATTGGAGAATGAGACTAAGATCATCCATTCTGTTCCAGCTTCTGATTTGATGTAAGCAGATCTTCACGAAGATTAAGACTAATTGAATTAAAAGAGAATGTTAAATATATTCAAATAGTACTGAGAATAGATCATTGTTCGATATATAGACACGTCAAAACGTTTCTTTTTGTGCATTATAAGGACTTTTTCAATTGGCTATAATCCAACAATTGTGTTTATCTAGATTTCAATCAGTTCACAGTTAAAGTTTATAATGTATATTTATTCATCTTACTTCAATATAATTAATTATGACCTTTCATTATTGTTGGAAGTAGCATTTTTAATGACTTATCGCTCATCTCTTCTGAAGCTATGTCTTACTACTGTTTTAAGTGTTTTAACATATGATTACTCTAATTGTAAGCATTTCACACTTGTTTTTCAGTCGCATCGAGAAGGCACCATCCAAAGACCTCTTGCGGCTCTTCATTCGGGTGTCGGCCATTCGTTCTGGCACTTCTGCTATGAGCCCATGGGTTGTCAATGTTGACCTGGTGAAAACTTACCACCTCATCAGTAAATTTGCAGATTTCTTCTTGTCACCTTCAAAGGTACAAACATATTCAACGCAATGTTTGTTGTTTCATTTTTTATTGCATCAGATTTCCAAAGCCACATTTTTACATTCATTAAAAAAAATACATATTTAAAGATAACTTGGAAGGAAGTGTCATGTCAGAGGTTAATTATTGATAAGGAATGTTGAATATTTTGGCAACAAGGAAATACTCCTTTTTTAAAAATGTAGTCACTGTGTGTTTTTTTCAAACTCCCTCTTTCTTTTCATTTCATGCAACTGGAACATTTTCTTTCATTCAAAGAGCACTTTATTTTGATTTTGACACTGCCATATCTGTCGCATATTCTGCACATGTAGAGCCATATAATTTTCTTCATCATTTGCAATGCTTTTCACAGACGGCTGAAGCCGGGAAGAAGTCAGAGGAAAATGGAAAGAAGCGTAAACTATCAAATGGGATCCAGTCGTCAGCCTGTAAAAAGCTGAAATTGGACAAACCGAAAAAGAGCACTCCTAAATCTAAGTCAAAGAATGATAAAGACTCATCTGTGAAGAAGGAAAAGAAAAAGAAGGTCTTAGGGAAGGACAAAAAGCAATCATCTTTGACCAAAAAGAAATCTGCCGCAAGTCCATCCAAGAAAGTGAACGGCATGCTCAAGAAAAAGTCTTCCGAGAACAATTCAGTCACTGTTGTAGACAGTGACTCCTCAGAGGAGGTCTCCTTGGCTAAACTCAAGAAAAGCAATTCAATATCTGTGGATACGGATTCTGATTCAGATGTGCCCCTGTATCAGCTGGCTGAACAAACTACTCCCAAGAAGAAACAGCAGAAGAGGAAGAAGAAGGCAGATTCTTCTGACGAGGATATCCCACTGAGCAAGATCAATTCCACCCCGCAAAAGAAAAAGACATCAACGCCTCAGAAGAAAACCCCCACCAAAGCTCAGAAGAAGAGTGAGAAAGCATCCTTGAAGAAGGCTGACAAACCAAAGACAAAGAAGGCTGCCAGTGCCGGGGGTAAAAAAGACAAAATGAAGCAGGTTACCCTGTTTGATCTGACCAAGAAAGGTAGCAAAGTGCTCACAAAGTCTAGCACAACACCCAAGAAATCCCCCAGCAAGTCTGCTGCCAAGTCCTCACCCGCCCGACCTCCTCCTACCCCTGCCATTGTCCGCAGGCTACTGCTCTCCAAGCGAGACACACTCAATGACAAGTTCAAATACTCCGGCCTCCTGAAAAAGGCTGTCTCATTACTGTCGCCTGCCCAGCTGAAAAATGTGCCCGAGAAGCTGAGGGAAGAGATTGAGCACAAGAAGAAGTTGATTGAGGAAAAGGCCATGATTGAGAAGATGACTGTGGAGGAGAGAGAAAATTACATGAAGGAGAAACGCCTCAAAGCAAAAGAAGTTCAGAAACAGAGGATTCTTCAGAAACTTCGAGACCAGCGCAAGCGCTATGAAGACACAGATCTGGCCCTCTCACCCCTGCCTGTGCCCAAACTGGTTTCCACTCCAGACAGCTTCCCCAATGAGATGTTCGGGGACGTGGCCATGGTGACAGAGTTCATCAACTGCTATGGCGGCCTCCTGATGCCCGACTCTGACTACCCCATCTTCACTGATGCTCTGATGAAGGCTCTTGTCGGGGGCTCGTCTGGCTTCACCTACCTGTCCAGGGTGTTGATAGTGCTGCTGCAAACCTTGCTACAGGATGACATTGCCAAGGTAGGTCAAGGGTCAATCTGCTTTTCCTGGTCTTTTTGTTACTCCATTGCCTAAAGATTTCTGCTTTGTCATCTATACCAGGATGTGATTCTTCCACGGATTTCCGTGATTTTGCTTATGGATTATTGCCTTTGTAAATAGTCGTACATATGGTGGAGACCATCATTTTGGGGTTCCTTGCATGTTCACCATCATTTTCTTTTTTTTGTGGTAAAGGGCCAATCATATCCCTGTCTAAAAGTGATGTTAGTTTTCCTTAGAGATCAGACATTTAAAACATTGTGAGACGTTTTATACATGACCTCTTAGATAAACTCTTCATAGGTTTTTGTTGCATTGCCATAAGTGAAATTAGGGGATGTTTGACTCCATAACCTAACATACTAATAGCCGATCTTTTTCTCTCAAGCTCAAAGCACTTTAACAGCATATATATCGTAACAACCTAATATTTAAGTCAACATGTCGTTTGCTCCACCAGGGTTACAAAGAGCTGCGAGTACCTCTGAGTGATGTGGCTGTCAGTGCCCATACTGCCAGTGAGCTTGTGCGCCTTTGCCTTGAGGAGGAAGATGAAGACGACGACGATGAACAAGAACAAGATGTGGTGAGGAACTGTTGCAGAGATAGTCTTGGGGGACTGGGAAGTCCTTTCTGGTATTGTAACGCCTCGTCTCACCATTACTACCTTCTTAGAATGAACTTGATTTTACAAGTATTTTTGATGTTTACGCCCAAGTTTATGTACAAGTACCATACACATTAAAAAAGATAAAGCCTCATTGGAATCTGTTTTTAAGGAAGTTAAAGCCATGTCACTGTCATAGTTCTGAACGTACTTGATGAAATAAATATATATAAAAAGGAGTCCACACACACACAAGCCCTTTCTTTAGAGAGCTAAGGGAAGTCTTTCTAAAATAAACAAAGAATATTTTGGTTTTGTTGAGGCTTCTGTTTTTTTGTTTTTTTAAATAAATTTTTAATAAATTTTGTGTGGACAAATTAGTGTAAAACGAATATTAAACTGTACTTGTTTTTCACTTTCAAAGGTGGAGGAGAATGCACGTTTGCTACGCGACTGTGAGTTTTATCAGCTAGACTTGAAGCAGAAGTTGTGTGTACTGAGGGGTCTTTGCTCCCGTGTACTGGCAACTTACTCTGCTCAAGACTACATGGAGGAGCAGCAGCGCCAGGCCAATACCCTCACGTGAGTATCAATCTCTACCTGGTTCTTTCCTCATGGTTCTTCTCTTGCCTGTATGTTCACTGTACTTGAATAAAATCAGTTTTAAAAATTGAGATTTACCTAGGTTCAGTTGGAAAACAGCAGTAAGCAAAGAGACGAATGACAAAATGATATGATTTACTCATACATTTAATGATATGAAAGAAACTCCCAAGACTTTGCGTATAAGCCACTTTACTGTTACATGTAGTTTGATCCATGTGTTATGACGAGCATGCAACTTTGTCACTTGAATCAATGCAAAAGTGTATGATTTACATGATCAATTCCCCAACTGTTTCACCAGGAAGCAGAAGGTTTCTGAGCTGAAGCAAATGGCGGCGGAGAAGAAATCCAAGAAGAAGGCCAACAAGGGTGACACTTCCCTACAGGCAGACAGCCGGCTGAAGGAGATCAAGAAGGAAGAGGAGGGTGCATCGTCCAGCAATGAAGGCAACACAAGCAACAACTCTGTCAATGGTGGAATGAACATCTTGTCTTTCTACGGGAAGGAGGCAGAGGACAGTGGTGGGGAGGGCACAAACTGGGGCTCCATCGTGAAGAGTCGAAGGGTGCTGGCAGCTAAGGCTTCCGCAGAGAAAGAGAGAATGGAGAGAGAGAGAGCTGTTCTAAGAGAGAAAGAATATCAGGTAAATGCCTAATTTTTATACTTTTTTCCCCCCCAATTTGAATGATGCTGTCATACCACATTCCACCATGTAGTGGAATTCCACTGTCCACTTTTCCTACGCTATCCTGTGTTTCACTACATGATTTATCTCTAATGCGTTTGTCATTTTGATTCTTGTGAGGGTTACTCAAACTGCTTAAATTTAAGTAAATTTGGCGGACAGTGTCATTGTATAGTGCTCAGAGCCGACTGAGGGATCTTTATTATTATTATTACATCCTTGCTTGTCTCCTTTGTGCTGACAGGCAGAGAAGGAGAGGGAGAAGCAGCGAAAGAAGAAGGAAGCCATGGTGGAGGCCATCCTCCTAGCCCGCATGGTGCTCCGACAGGACCCCATCGGCACAGACAGACATCACGACCGCTACTGGGTCTTCACCAACACCACCCCGGGACTCTACGTGGAGAAAGGTCTGTTAGAATTGGCTAGTCTTCCCGGTGATTGAATTATACTGAAAAATATAAAATGTTGATTTTCCACAAGCAAATTTGACAGTGTTTACAGTTAGTGTACTTCTTCTTTATCTTCCACATTTTTGGCAATTGGTGTACAAATTGGTAGGACTTGTGATCTGTGTGCTCCAATTCTTATTCTACAATACAGCTTTAACATTTTCAACCACGTTAAAGGAGATCATGTGTCTCTAGAGCTTGAATGTTGTTCAAGTTTGTCCTTGGGGCTGTGCATTGGCCGAATGGTTATCATGTCGGGTTAACGGGTTTGGTCTCCAAGCGGGCGACCCAGTTTGAATCCCGATGAGGCTTTACGAACATTGGCCTAATGGGCAGTTTTCATGTCTAACCACCCCCATCCTATCAGAGACAGATGCTAAAGTGAGGTCCCAGCTCTTTCATTATTTAAAGAGTATTGCTAGTGATGTAAAACTAAAACAAAAAGAAACAATGAAGTCTTTCCTTGTGGTACCTGTCAGGTTGGATGGGAGAGGAGGTGAAGTACTCCCCCCAGCTGGTCCCCTCCAACAGGCTTGTCCCAGACTCTGACAGTGAGGCTTTCCAAGCCCTACAGAGGACACCCACCAAGAAGCCTGTGATCTCTCAGACTGGGGAGACGCCCCTCAAAGTGGTCTACAAGACCAAGAAACACTTCATTGAAACCACGTAAGTTCCTGATAGATTTTCTCAAGTCCATCAACTCCTTAGACAGCAAGGAAGGACTTCCTTATCCAACCACCACTCTCACCAAAGTAGACTCTCAAAAGGTGCCGGCAAAATTTGGACAAATTTGGTCAAAATTCAATTGCGCAAACTTCTTCCCAGTAATGATTTTCAGATAGCAGAACACTACTTTCATAATTTGTATGCCATGCAGAAGATGGTTTGAAAGCCAAAAAAGCGATGGATTTACTTTTTCTTGGACCTCTATGGATCACAGTGCGGAGAGAAATCAAGAACACACCAGCAGAATTCCTACTGTACTGTAAACAAAATCCTCCCCTGCTTTTCTTATTAAAAAGCTCTTTGTTACTTTAGTGAGTGATGGTTGGATAAGGAAGTATTCATAAGATCAATAGTAGAATCTTGAGTATAGTATATGTAACTGTAACTACTTAAAAGAGGACATTTTTTTCTATTTTGACTAACTTCTTCTGTAGAAGCTGTGTAACCTATCAGTTGGACCAATTAATTGTGTAATGAACCTGGTGTTATGTAAGAGACTGTCTGTAGAGTGACAGTGTCTCTCCCACCAGAGTTCTACAGTAAACTGGGGACATCTGGGAGATAGCTTGGAGATGAGCTCTCTCTTCGTTCCTCCCCAAACATACACATACTTCGCCCCCTTTTTTTTTTACAGGTTATTTAAATATATATATATATACTATGTTGTTGCATGAAAATATTGTACTACACCTTGTTTTTTTTATCCTGTTTTATTGCTTTGAGCAGTGCCCACATGCTTTGAATTCTTTCACACAAGTTCAAGCATCTGGGCAACAGTGAATAATTGTGACACACACCTCTGGTTTAGTTTTAAAGCCTGGCTGCAACCAGAAAGGTCTCACTGTTATATTGCACACAGAAATTATCGGGTCTGAAGGGGTCTTGCGACTGACTGCATTGCACATTTGCATGAATAAGGGGCCAATTTTGAAGGCCCTCCGGTTCCAAATTGCAGAGCTTGGCTGCCATGGCTCTGTAGGTCTATAAGACCACTTAAAGAGAGAAGAACTCATACCTTGGGCCTTTAGCTTTAGGCCTTTTTTTTGTACTGAAGAACTATATTTATCTTCTTTGTTTACAAGTCTTTGAAGTTGAATACGTAATAGATAGCATGTTTATTTATATATCGTTTTACCCCGCTCTGCAGCAAACTCCAAGCACTTTACAGCCACTATAACCCCAACAGACCTGATTCATTCCTGAGTCTGTCGAGGCAATAGTGGCAGTAAAGCACTTTGAGCTTGCTGTAGAGCGCGGTAAAGTGCCATATAAATGCTATCTATTATTAATATTATTATTATTATTATAGTGCTGCCTTCACTTTGTAAAGCTCATCACCACAATCCCTCATTCCCTCAGGGTCCCCCACGCTGGACAGAACATGTGGTTCACGTACCGCTCTCAGAAGGATCTGGATGGCTTGCTCAAAGCTCTGCACCCTCAAGGAATCCGCGAGGCCATGCTGAAGGCAGAGATCAAGAAGAGATATGACGACATCTCAAAGGCCATCCTCCTGGTAGGCATTCACCTCTCACCTTTCACCATCATTGTGGTAAAATGTTTGCTGCCACACATGAAGATGCAACAATCCATCTCCACTTTCCTTTTGTTCATGCAGTTTCTGGAGATCCTTTTTTAGCTTTAGTCCAAGAGATTTGCTCAGCGAGCTGATGTAGGAGGCTCATGGTCTGCAATGAAAGGGTTATTTTTCAACAAGCATTAACTTCATCATCACATCATCACCCTATCTCATTGATCTTTGTTCAGGCCCAAAGAACCAACCTGGAGCTGCGTGACTGTGATGGTGACACAGAGATGATGACTTCCTTCAAGAAAGAGCTGGCAGACATGGAGCTAAGGCTTCGTAATGGTGGCCTGGGCGGAGTGCCAAAGTTTGATGCCTGGGAGGCCAAGCTGGACACGGCACAGGACATTGCAACCTTGGTAAACACAAGTCCACTTTTTGTAGTTGTGTCATCATCTTGTCATAGAGGAATAACATCATTGCACTCCAGGCATTCCCAGAGGTGCTCCGTTCCTCGCTGTAGGATTAAATGAAGGGTATTGATGATGGTCCCAGTTGTCTGCTGGCTGTGCATTCTTCTCATCTTGCCAGACAGTTTGCATTTTCGGCCTTCCCCTGGCTGTGCACCATTCTCTTTGTTGCTGTATATTGACTCAATATGTAGTCGTGGTGTATAAGTATATTTAAAAAGTTGTACCCAATTGTTGTTGCTCCGTGCAGGGTGAATGCTTGTTACAAGTCTCACCAAAATTCTTGTTGCTCCATGCAGGGTGAATGCTTGTTACAAGTCTCACCAAAATTCTTGTTACTCCGTGCAGGGTGAATGCTTGTTACAAGTCTCACCAAAATTCTTGTTACTCTGTACAGGGTGAATGCTTGTTACAAGTCTCACCAAAATTCTTTTTACTCTGTGCAGGGTGAATGCTTGTTACAAGTCTCACCAAAATTCTTTTGACTCCATGCAGGGTGAATGCTTGTTACAAGTGATGAACGCCATCACAGAGAAGTTCCTCCAAGGCTTCATGAAGCCACTCCCTCCCAAGACTGTAGAGGAGGAGAAGAAGGAAGCCAGTGAAGAAGAAGAGGAAGAGGAGAACGACAACAGTGAGTGCTTTTGTGCTTCACATTGAGTCACTGTATTTCTTGTTTTTCATCTACACTGTCCTTTTGTCACTTATTTCTCAAATGACATGATTTTACTTCTATTTATAGTCCTACCTCAAAACTGTTTATCTTTGCCGAGTTCGTAGAGTTTATGTGAGATTTGTTTCCTCCCCCCCCCCCCCAATAGCCATCTCTTCTTGACCTGTTCCAATGAGTGTTTTTCGGACCATGCACTGCTGCCTCATCCATTGTGTATTTACCCAATCAGTAGTCTAGCCTTTTAATGGATACCTTGATTCATTGTACATCTAGCATTAAAATCTGTTGTCACCTTAATGATTGTTGTACAGATTCCCTAAACTTGAGTCTTTTGTATGTGTCTGTGTGTAAGAGTAAGAGGGGTGAGGAAAGTACTATTATTATTATATAAATGTAGCATGTTATGTATCAACAATGCTGTACATGTATTTGGCTTTCTGCTTACTTAATAAAATACCCTGAATGGAATTATTGTGGCTGCAGGTGAGGAGAAGGCCAAAGAGAAGGAGGACAAGCGTGAGCGTGCCATCCGAGAGTTCAAGGAGGCAGTGGCGCAGTGCTCCACCCTGTCCCGCCTGCATGTGCTCCTAGCCATGCTGGACACCTGTGTCAAGTGGGAGAAGTCTGCAGAGAATGCTGTGAGTAGTCTTAAACTTAACACTAGATCATAAACCGTATCAAGTTTTTCTGTTCACTCCATGCGACATATGAATGGAAATGCACAATATAAATGCGATGTATTATTTATTTTTTTCCTGAACATATACTGTGTGTTGAAGAGTGATGGAGGAAGAGAGATGTGTATGCAGATGTGTCCCACCATGGTTGTTTCTTTGTCTGTGAATGTGTTCAGAACATTGTGAAACCAATTTACCCTCAATGGGATCATGAAGAATCATTTTAATCTTATATCTTATCTCAGTGACTTTGATTGAACATGGATGGCCCCCATTTTAAAATATTTTGAAACCTGATATCTGAGTTTTAACACTCAGTTGAAGATATCCTTTATATAGAAAACAAAATAATACTCCAGCAATTAGTGGCACTAAAAGATTACAAGATGAAGAAGAAGACACACTGAGGTTTAGTGTTGTATTTAATTTTATCATTACTACTTAATGTATGCTGTTGTCAGGGTTGCCATTAATTTTATGACAGTTGTGAAAGTGTTGAATACAATGCAAGACATTCAATTTAATGTAATGAGATACACAATCATTGTGATAGCATCCAAAGTCAATAAGGTACATTCAAATCTTTCAAAGTGTAAACATCAGTTTTCTCCACTTGATCCCCCCTCCCCCAGAAATGCAAGATCTGCCGTAAGAAATGTGATGACCATTGCCTGCTGCTGTGTGACGAGTGTAACCAGGCCTTCCACATGTACTGCCTCAGGCCTGCCATCTCCGGACTGCCCACAGGAGACTGGTTCTGCCCTGCTTGCAAGGTACGTCGGAGGGCAATGGACATAGGATCTAGTTTATCAAGAAGTTGAAAACATATCTGTTCACAAAACATTTTGACTAAGAATTGTTCCCAATGATGATATGTTAGCAGAGGTATGATGAGAATTTTTTTGGTTTTTTTTGTATTGATTTTAGAGTAGTTTGATTGAATGAGTCTTGTGCTGTAAGTTGATGTCATTGTATGCCATTGTATTTGTAGTAGTACTAGTTGTAATATCACTATTGTGCGCCTTGAGCCCACACAGTGGGGAAAGTGCGCATTATAAATACACTTATTATTTGTTTTATTTATTTATTGTGCATTTCTCCTTTACTAAATAAGTTCAATGCGGACCTTTGTTCCACAAGGAACCACGAGGCATAGCTCAAATAACCACCTAGACCAGTTCAACTAGTCCAAACACTCGATTGTAATATAGTCCTGCAGTGGATTTCTAGTTAATACAATTGTTCAATGTTTTGCCTCTTCACACTAGGAAGATGTCGCTTCTCTATGTTTAAATCATTTTGATTTCTTTCATCTACGATTTGCCATACTTATCTATCATGCAGTGATGATAATCTTCCGCCAATTGGCGGAATTCTGCTTTTTTTCCTTCCGCCAGTCATTTTCCGCCAGCCGGCCATTTTCCTCTTTTCGCGATCCGCTCCGCCGATTGACCGGCGGATAGAGGCGGAAAATAATTTTTTGGCGGAATCGGAAAGATGAAAAATTCGAAAGATGAATCCACGAAGCAGCATCCCGTAATCGGTACTTGTTGCCCATTGCCCACTTAATGTGCGTGT
>JAUELK010187916.1:0-10842 GCA_031471215.1 Gastropteron pacificum
TTACTTTTCATCACTACATGTAACACATGGACAAACTGATGCAACCCCCTCCCCCTGTGGACAGAGTGTGGACATTTTACCCCCCCCCCCCTCCCTAGCTGTCCACGTGGTTTGTGATCGGCCCCTTATCGAGAGTGGAAGTACACAGGAAGGGGAACAACCAAAATAAATATTCGTAGAGCAAATCTGTGACTAGTGGTTATTTCCCTTGGGGTTTTAAGCGTGTGTGCGCGCACCATAACATTTAAAAGGTTGTCCCCAACCTCCACCTCACACATTCACTAATGTTGCCTTCTTCTACGACTCATTACACATGTTTTTGTCTTTTTTAAGTGGCATTCTGGAAGACTGGTTAGAGTACCCTTGCCCAGACCAAAAGCGTACATGTACATAAACAGTACGAAGTTACTAGAGAAGTAGAAGCCCACATTGTGGGATTGTTTCCCTTATAATTGGCATTTTGGCAACACTTTTACTACAGTGGAAATTTTTTCAAAACAGTATAAATATGGACCCTACTCTCCTATGTACTTCTGTTTCATATAAATAACAATTGGAGGTATGGAATGGTACACCATGGAGAAAAGATGTCAAGATCTTTAGAAGTGGAAAGTAATTAGAAGGCTATGTGTTAAATAAATAAGACAGCTGTATATGTGTTCAGACTCTGAAAACTGAGATTTCTGAAAACTTTAAAACAGAGAGAGAAATCCAAAGCTACAAAAACACAACTAGTGGAATAAAAATGAAGCAAAACATTTTTTCATCACAATCTTTAATCTAAAACATTTTTTGTACATCAACATGATCACTGTTTGTTATCAAACTATGCATCTTGTCTTATGAACCTTTCAAGATTTGTTCTTCCAAGTGGCGTGGGAGATGGTAGTTGGCGGAGCGGCGGGCTTTAGCCTCTGTCTTCTGTCTGAAGTCGTAAGCCAGGAGCTCTGGGTGCACATCGATGATGTCTTTGTAGGCAGCACACAGTCTCACAATCTCATCATTTTTCATTTCAAATGCCCTCATCTTGTTGTTCAACTTCGCATTTTCAATCAAATCCCAAAGTAGATTCTCTTTGTGTTGTGGGAAAAGGGTGCTGAAAAAATGTTGTTTGAAAAGACTTATTTCAAAAGCCAACTTGTTGGCGCCAATCAACATCATCTATGGTGAGCATGGGCGACGGCACACTGACACGTAGACTTGATTGCTTTTATGCATTGTCCAAATCAAAAGAATTTCTAAAATGAAATATAGCCATAAGAAAAGAGTTGAGCTTTTCATGCTTCAACATTAGTCAAATGAATATATTTCAATTAAATAATGATATCAAAAACAGTATTAGACATTTTTAATTCTTTTACATTGGCAACAAATCCATTTTAAAAGTATTACAATAATAGTCATTGCACTACCCTCCTTGCTGAACCATAACAACATAAAATCACACACACTATACGAAAAGCATAAGTGAATGATATCAGTATGCCTCCCAGGAGGTTGAGACGGCTCGGGAATGCATCAGGTCTGCCGGGGTAATAGTGGCTATAAAGCGCTTTGAGCTTGCCGTGGAGCGGGGAAAAGCGCTATATAAATGCTATCTGTTTTTCTTATTATTATACCTGAGAGGAGCTTTGATGAATTTGTTGGGAAGATGAAAGAGATGTCTGTTGACCCTCTCTACAAGACTGAAGGGAAGGGATGTTAGAGGCTTTATCTTCGGAACCATGTGTATCACCCCCACATCCACTTTGGGAGGTGGTACAAAGGCTTTGCCTGTAATAAGATAAAACAATGTTGAGCATTCATGAAAACATTGGTACAAGATTGGTACCACGTTGCTTGGTACGAGGTAAATGTCATAACTCTTTTTTGCATCCACAACATGTTTAAATAAGGTTGTGATGAATCAAAAAATAGTTATCACTGTCACAGACGTGACAACAAAATCTTCATGATGCATGCTTATCTATGACAAATCTAAAATTTCCTTAAAACAATGTGGGATTTTGAGAAATGACCACAGTGCTATTTTCCTGTTGCACTTGGTTTAAAAAAAAAAGGTTTTACATGTAAGCAGAAAACAGCTTTGAATATCAGTGAAGAGAAATAATCAACAAACAAAGTAATAAAATGCAAAAGCATGACTACATAATTCTGTGGATAATTCAAGTAGAATCTTCAAATGTGTTGACTCTCTGTTCTAAAAACGCCTTTCAAGGTGGTACAACTATCTATCTTCAGCTACGTCATGTTGAAATGTATTTATGGTTTACTAATTACTAAACAGAGACTGTATGTTACATTGATTGGTACCTGGAATTATGAACTTCAGCTTCACATCACATAGATATTGACACATGAATGAAAGACGACATCTGTGTTCAGATTTAGGTGGGGCAATCATCCTTTCTGCAACCTAGTGAAAGATAAGATCATTATGATTTAATATAATATACATTGTAATGTAACTGGAAAATCAGTGGGTTTGTTCCAATTTTCATGAACTGAAACCAAGTTTGCAAAATGACTGAAAAACAAAGCTTACTAGATCTATGTTTTATACTTACAATTGAATATAAATTTTGTTTAAAGACATGTAGTTAATCATGAACATTTCTCATTGTACAAACATTTGATTATTATCTTCATAGTCTTTTTTTCAAATGTTGTTTCTGTTACTTGAGTTTGAAACTGGAAATAAGCAAATATGAATGAGAAGACAGAAAAGAAGAGTAGAACTATATATATGCCCTTGAGTTACACATGCAAAAGGGACAGTTGTATCTGAAACTGAATCTAATACATGTATAAAGTTTAGAGAAAGAAATGAATAGTACAAACTTCTTTTTGAAATGTGATTGTCAACGGGACTCTCCCATGAGCCCATGCTTGACTGTGTGATGAAATTTGTTTGAGCCATTTGATTATGAGTGGAGTAGACACACTGAAAGGAAGGTTTCCTATAATGTTTATTGGTGGAGGGTCCTCTTCCCAGGTAGTTATGGTTTTGGCTGGTAGAATGGAACGAATATCAAACTCCAGAATGTCCCCATGAATGACTTTCAATTTGTGATTGCTGGCTTCTGCCAATATCTGTAAAGGTATAGAAAGTGATAACATTAGTTTACAATTATAATGCTCTACTACATACATGGCAAATTGAACTGTTGCAATGTGTATTGAAAATATTAGAGAAAAGAAGGCATGCATCCTTTCAAAGGATTTTCGTTTCACATAAATTTTAATACAAGATGGTAACAACAGTAGGCCTGACAAGTATTTCATAAACAACTGTATCCCTGTTCAAAACAAAGAATTGGATCATTAGTTTAGTAGTCATAGTCTAAATATTTAATGCTGTCTTATACGGGTGCTGCGTGATGCCAGAAACATCCGGAAACGACCGGAAAGAAGAATGTATATTTTTTCTGAGTAATTATAATCTAGTTAAAGACTTCTTTTTTCTAGGCCTGTCTTGCTTTGAATGGCCTCCACATACTATTAGTATAATTATGTTGCTATGCAAAATATGATAAATGTTTTGTATTGTGTTCTCTCTCTCTCTCTCTCTCTCAATATTGTTGTTGTCGTTAGGGTGGGACATGGCATTATCTTTCACAAAGACCAATGACTTTACTCACCAAGGTTTGATTTAACAAAATACATAATCTCTGTAATTTCGGTATTGTTGCTATTGTTGGGATGGGACACAACATTTGTTTAAAACAAACGCACACAACTTCTCTCACCATAGTTTACTATTTAAAAACATACGCTCTTCTTTCCGGTCCTTTCTGGACCATCTTCTTTCCGGACTACTCTGGTCGTTTCCGGACGTTTCCAGTATTACGCAGTACCCTCTTCAACTGGTTCAACCGTTTTTGGGGGGATAAAAATGAATAAATACCAAAGCTATAGTCTAGATCTAATTTAATGCAAACAGTAGGCCCTAGGTCCTAGGGCTACAAGAAAGATATTTAATTAACACAAAAATCTCAGGCAAAACAAAACGGGTAGATCTAGGCTAAAGAAAGAGCATTATGAGCATTTTTATGAATCAAATCTAGATCGAGATATAGGCTAGATCTAGATGTAGATAATCTTGATTATATAAGTTATTACAAAATCAAGCTTGATATGCTAAATACTAAATGAGAAAGAACCAGAGATCTTACCTGTAAACCTGGTAAACATCTCCTGTCTTTTTCAATGACACATACTTCTTTTGCAGCACTATTCAAGATTGATCGAGTGATGCCTCCAGGTCCTGGGCCAACTTCAACAACATAAGAATTATCCAGGCTCCCAGCTGATCTTACTATTTTGTTGGTAAGGTTAAGATCAAGGATGAAGTTTTGGGACAGCTTCTTGCGTGCAGAAAGTCCATACATCCTGATGATTTCCTGAATAGTTGGTAAAGGAGGTAATCTCCTTCCTGCCATTATCAAGCTGTTCTTTTTTAAACAAGATTTTAAGCAAATTAATCTCTAAGAAGACTGACTAAAATCTGAACTCCCAAAATAGGGTGCCTTCAGTGTTCAGTACTTCAGTTGAGTGAGACTTGAGGCTCTGAACTGACCCTTCTTCTTCTTCTTCTTCCATATATGACTGCAGCCTCATAATAATAATAGAGGACTTTTGCAATCGCGCTAATTGATTCTTGCCTGGGTCTATGACTTTTAGTTTGTTAAATAACTACGAGACAAGGGAATGAGACTGTGAAGAAGATCCTTCATAACAATGCGAGTCAGGATAGGCTAGAGAATAGATTAATGTAGGCCTGCCTAGACTGTGTTTCTTGTCTGCTAGGCTAGTCTCCGTGGCCGGGGTTATTTGTTTACACCATGCGATCACATTCATTTTCAAAGTAGACTCCCCTGATAGATGTCGCGAACACTTGGTTTACTTTCATCCTGATTGACTGATTGTCCCTGATCATTTCCACAACCTACCAATTGATTATGTTTCGTTGAGACATTCTGGTGTTTTTGGTGTTCAAACATGAGACTTTGATATTAAAAATAAGAACACCAGCTTGTGAGAAGATGATGTTACAAAGAGGACTGTCGCAAAATGTTACACCATAAACAATACTGCCTCCGTATTATGACGTCAAAACAGAACTACGCCAGCTTCATTATTATCATCGCTTCGCTGCTGCTACAGTAAACCTACAGTAACAGTGCACTTTAAAGATGATCGTAGGCTTAGTGGGGCTTTCTTAATCTAGAATCTATACTCTTATGAAGTATTACATTGTAATGTAGAGATTTAGGTCTATGAAATGTAGACATCTGGACTTCTAGATCCAATGAATTTAGAGAAACCTAGACAAGAAAGTACTGTTGTTGTGGTGGTTACCTCCCTCCACCCTCTCCACATCACCATCCATTTACCTTAGCCTTAGTCGCCTTAGACTTAGAGGTCTCTAAGCCTAAGGTTTTTCTGAGCACTACTAAGATTTATCATCAGAGTGAAGATTCAGATTGGGTTAACAATAGCTGACAATTTATAGTAGGAATCTAGATCTAGAACTAGAATCTACACAGCCCCTTTTTTTACCGACACCTTTCCGACACGCTTGGGTGGTTCCGCTATTATTTTGGACAAAATTTGACAAAATATGCTGAATATCGCGTTTGATTCTAATTCTACACTCATCCAGGGCTTCCTCCTAAATGATTATTATTATCTGCCGATTTGCGCTTTCGAGAGGTTTTTTTGTTGATTTAGCCGAAAAATTACGGATCAAGAGACAAGACTGAACAGGTGTGAATTCTGACCGGAAGTATGGAAAATATTCAGTTCTAGATTCTACACATATTACCCTAAAGAATCTAGCTTTTGAGTGTAATATTGCTCCGATTTTGTAAACAACTCCCTCTCTATAGAAAATGAAAGTAGATGTAAAACTGTAGTAAGCCTGTGTAGAGCAGTAGTTTTTTTGCACCAGTCATTCAATTTTAACAGGAGTTATTTATAAGAGTTTTCTTAGTCCCTTTTTGTCCCTTGTCGATCAGTCAGTATCGTCCTGGCAGACACATCGTTGAATTTTGAGGTCAGTTGGTTAGACTTTTTTTTTGTCTCCTCTTACTTTCTTTCTAGATCTAGATCTTGATTTATATCTCTATCTATTTCAGTTTCAGCTATTTAGGCATGTTTTGTGGATTAAGAACCATGTAATTGTTATTGTTTAGTTAAAATGTATTCATATGATAGGGTAGGCCTACTGGTGAAGGGAAAATTGATCAAACTTTCGATTTTCCTTACCGACCCCCCCATCATATTAACGGTAAAAACAATTCTTGGGTGCTTAGTCATAGTAAGCTATATACAACACCACCGGCTGTAGAAATGTGTTTTAGGCACGCGCAGCCATTTCTTCATATTGCATTCATTTACTGTCTTATTGTAAACATGGATCGAGTTTGCTGCAAGTGGTAATATAATAAATAATAATCTCAGAATTCGCACCTTTTCATTCTTGAACTGTCGTTTTGGGGCTGAAATCAATGAAAAGACCCTGCGAAGGCGCAAATCAGCGGAGAATGATCATTGAGGAAGCCCTGGATGACTGTAGAATTTCAAATCAAACGCGATTTTCGGCCTATTTTGTCCAAAATATTAGCGGAACCACCCAAGTGTGTGGGTAAGGGATGAGTGTCGGCTGACATCTGCCATAAATTATGCCAAAGATCTAGAATTATGCCGTAAAAAAAATGCAACAGCGTGACAATGATGGGATCTGTGGAAAAGCCATTTATGAATTGAGGGAAAAAAAGCAGAAATAACAATGCCACCAAATATTACAAAATTGACAAATAATCATAAATGCAGAGAAACAAAAATAGGCCTACATTGCAAGAAACTAAAATCCGTAATTGACAACAAAAAAAAATGATTGTTTACATGCATGTTTTTAAAAAATGATAGTATAAATTATATATTATATCATGATTGCAATGGTAGGCCAGAGTTGAACCTCTGGAGTCTCTTACGTAATTTTCAGTACTTTCAAGACATTCCTTTAGTAAAATTAATAACCGCACCGACGATGATTGTGCCGTCCTGTTTTTAGGCCTATCAGTATGCCTCTGCTCTACTCTCTGTGTGAACAATGCATCACAAAGTGCAACAAATGTCCTTTCAACTTGCATCGCTGTTCTTTTTATTCATGTTTGCATTACCGATATTACTTGTATGTTGGGCACCGGATACTGCTATAACTAGGATCTATGAAAATAAAACAAACAACATTCAATATCATGTTTAATTTATTAAAAACCACTCTAGAATACAAATCTCTTCTTTAGTAAATAGAAAAAAATGACTCCTTCTATAGACATAGAATTATACATCGTCAATCGTCACCAATGTAAACAAAACAATCTACTTGCAGTAGTACTGCTAACTAAATCTGAACTGAAGCAGCCTTACACTTACAGTTTTTCATGTCTACAAACATTTGCGTTTTTCGATGATATTTTAATTTTGGTGTGGAAAAAAAAGCCAATAATTTTCGTAAAAATATGTATACTGTTTGCAATATGCGGAAACGTTAAAACATGCAGCTATATAATGTGATTTGCGGCCGCATATTCCGCAGATGTCAGGGTGTCGGATAAGGGGCTAAGCGTTAATGCAAAAAATGGGTTATTGGGCGAACTCGAGTGAGTTCTTTGACATTTTATTGTAACAATTTGTTTTCGCCTCTATGTAGGCCGTTCTGGTTCTTAGGCAGAGACCACTGTAATAAATCTAGAGATCGAGATTCTTGTCATAGATCGTTATACTCTACTGTAAATCTAGAGTCTTGAAGTTGTGATTTTTTAATCATTTTTTCCAAAGTCGTCTCATCCAGACCTGACCTTCCCCCATTTCTTCACCATCCTTTCGACAGTCTTTAGGGTCTGATCCTGGGAGTTAAGAAGTGATGGATATGGTACTATGATAGTGCAGCAACCTCTTATTTTGTAAGTGGAGCTTTAGGATTATCACCACAAGCAGTCAACAAAACCAAAGACAGGAAAAGTGGAATGGAAGGACACTCTGATTTAGCAGACACTGTGCAGGTGCTGTACATGGTAGTGCTGAACCAGGCTGGAGTGGAGTAGACACTGTTCAATGGATTAAATGATTAGGTCAAAGAAGAGTGAGTGAGGACAAGAAGAACTACAATAGACTTGAATTTGTGTGGCTTTCTTCAACTATTTCATATATATAAGACATCATTAGGAGGTCTGAAGAAGTGAATCCTCTCCTCATCAAATATGGCAGATTTCTTCAAATCGGCACTTGGGGGAATAATGGGCGGGAGCGGTGCCCTGAGTGGACAAGGGAACGACTTTGTTGGACAAACTGTTGAACTTGGAAATCAGAAGCTGAGAGTCAAAAGACTTATTGCTGAAGGTATGTTGGCCTCTACTTTTTTTAAATATTTCATAATATGTCAAGCCCGTTTTACCCATGTCCAATGTCCCCTCTATAGAGTTTGAGACTGGGTCGCCCGCTTAATTTTATTTTGGGGGGGGGGGTTGTTACATTAATGTTGTGTATGCTTTTTGTTTGTTATTCATTGTGTGTAGAAGAAATCCATTTCATTGATTGTCAGATCAAAAGACTTTCACATCACTAACATGAGCCATTACGAAAGGATTTTACATCTCATCGAGACAATTCTTTTTCAATTATGACTGCAGCCTCATATAGTGATATATAGAGTAGAGGTCTTTTGCAATCACGCAATGTGACTCAGTGTATATAAAAATACACACACCATATGTTACAAAATACAAGGCAAGATTATGTCATGTCTTTTTAATTTTAAGAACCCTAGAGTTTTGCTTGCTTTTTTACATATTGTCTGTGTTATATTCCACTTCTTTTTTTCAATTGGAGTTAGAGGTATCAAATGAATTTCACATAAGAGGTGGGACCTATGTATTGATGTCCATCTCTGATAGGGTGGGGGTGGATTCTACATATTATGTCAAGCCTGTTGTACCCATGTCCGATATATATCCCCTATATGGTTCGAAACTGGATCGCCTGCTTAATGATCATTCATTGGTCAACTCAAAGTCAAAGTTTTAAACGTCCTTGCAAATGTTGTGACTTTAGTATGAATCGTTAGCCAATGCTTGGAGAGAAGTTTGTTCTTTATGTCTAGTACTGTTACTACACTGTAATTAATAGAAAGGGAAAATCACCTTATTCCTCATTGTAGTATAGTGCATGTTAGGGTTAGCCTTTCTAATATGTAAAGGGATCTGTGTACTGTACTGACAGTGCGCTATATATGGAGGCCACAATCTTTCTTTGCTGCTGTTGCATTTTAAGATGATCAGCTATAACTTACTACTAAGATTGTAGGAATGTATCATGTATACATGTATCATGTATTATATGTTGTTAGCCCACGCCTTCATAAGGTGATTCATGCTTTGTTATTAAATTAATATTGTGTTACTCTATTCCTCTGTCCAGTTGTGAACTGTCATCGTCTTTGACAAATAAACGAAATGATTAAAGATGAGAATCTTGTTCAAAGATGAAGAGAGGTCAAAACGCACAGCCAAACACTCTAAAATCCCTTCATTTATTATATATAGTTGTATGCTATAGAATTCTTTTCAAGGGGCATTGTGCTGGGGGTTCTTTGGTCACAAGACTTGGGTTCTGGTGACCTTTTAGTCAACCAATCTACTTTGAGTGTTTTAAAGTTAAGTATAGAGAGTAAAGTTCCATAGTTCTTATAGCCTAGGTAGCAGTTACGTTTTGTACTTCTTAAGTGTACTGGCTGGCTGTAACAATGTTTTGTCTATTGATGGACGGGAACCAGCTTGTAAAAAGTAACAAAACAACAATAATTTGACAATCTTAAGTTCTGTTTGCTGAGAGCTGATGCCTCTAGCATTTGTTACAAATACAAAAGAGACAAAACATGCATTTTGTGAAGGCAAGGGTGGCCTTTAACTTGAACAAAGGATTGCACTCTATTGTATAATGTTATATATATATATTCATATTATACACTAAAAAAGTTGTTGTTGTTGGGGTTTTTTTGGGGGGTACATTTTTGCACATTACATTATGGCTGCATAGTATGTTTGGCTCTTTTATTTCATATATAATGAGGAAAAGTGTGTCTAGGTCTAGAACTGTCCCTCCCTCTTCTCTGTTCACTCTTCACTTCTGTTCTTTTTTCCTGTTCCCCTCTGCTATCATTTATTTAGTGTTGTTCTCCTGGGGAATCTAGCCAAACCCATTTCTCTGTCTCTGTTCTTTCTATCTTTACTACTGTATCATGATCATGGAGGAGGGTCTCTTTTTTAGTATAAATTATATGGATATCTCTCTCTCTTTCTCTCTCTCTCTCTCTCCCTCTCTCTCTCTCTCTTTCTTTCTCTCTCTATCTCTCTCACTCTCTCTCTCTCCCCCCTCTCTCTACCCTCCCTCTCTCTCTTTCTCTCTCTCTCTCTCTTTCTGTCTCTCTCTTTCTCTCTCTCTCTTTTTCTCTCTCTCTCTCTCTCCCTCTCTCTCTCATCCATGACTCTGTGAACACAAGCAATAATCTCTTTTCCTCTCTCCCCCCCTCCCCCCCAAGTCTCTGATTGCCCCCACCTTTCTTTCCCCTCCTTTGTCTCTGTCTGTCTGTCTCTTTTCTCTTTCACTTCCCTTTGATTAGCTCATACTCTTTTCTTCCTCTCTATACTTGGGAATCCAATACTCTTCTGTCGGATTGCCTCTGCTCCCCCCCCCCTCTCTCTCTCTCTCTCTCTCTCTCTCTTTCTCTCTCACACAAACACACACACACATACACTCTCTCTCTCTCTCTCTCGT
>JAUELK010188027.1:0-10839 GCA_031471215.1 Gastropteron pacificum
CACCTGGTTCAGTCCTAAATCATGGCTGTAACCCTAAATGGTGCATTAACTCGATGACTGCATTGCACATAGCAGTCATCTTGTCCGGAGGGTTTTGTGACTGCATTGTACAGTTGCATGAACAAGGGGCCAATTTGAAGGCCTTCCAGTCCCAGGTTGCAGAGCTAGACTGCCATGACTCTTCAAAAGGTCTATTAAGACCACTTGAAGAGTGAATAACTCATAACTTGTGCCTGATCGCAACAACAACAACAATAACAACATGTAGGCCTGTACTACATTTTGGACAACACTGCCAACACCTAGTAAACGTTGACCTTGATTGCAACAACAACAACCCTAGATCTACACGAACTCGTGAGTAGCGAAGCCCTTCCATTGAGTGTCACGTCTCCATGGGTAACCACGAACAAACAAACAACGCTGCATGGCTGCTTCGCACCAGCGAGTTCTTTGTGACAGCGCAGCAATGTCCCCTCTCTCTATAGGTTAATTATAAGTTAAGGCTTACTGGTAGATATAGGCCTAGGCCCCAACTTTGTAAACTTACTGCTCTCCATCTCATTAGGGGGGGCGAGTGACGGTCGAATGGTTTACACGTTTGACGTGTTTGGGCTCTAAGTAGGCGACCCGGGTTCGAATTCCCCCGTGGGCAGTTTGTATGGCTGTAGTTCATCCTAGTCCTATCGGAGACTGACGTTAAAACGTAGTTCCCACCTTTTGTATTATGATCTGATTGTGTCGCTAGGGATATAAAACTGAAATTCAAACTAAACACTCTCATTTTCATACAGCTACACTTTTAAAAAAATGTTTTGTACACTGTTTTCATCCCTTCTCAAGGAAATTAACCTTAGTGCTGAAGCTGAAGCCACAAGGCAGCGCCTATCGGCCATTTTTTAAACATTTGTTTTTTGTTTTGTGTTGTTGTTGTTGTTGTTTTTTGGGGGAGGGGGGGGGGGGACAAGGGGGTTATGATAGGGTTTATTTTGAATGTTGCCCAGACAGCGACCATAACTAGTCTACTCTTCATCGATTTCAAACTGTCAAGGGATCTTTAACGCGCGCAACGTGCACACGGGACCCCCAAGTTTATGGTCCTTATCCGAGAAGACTGGGTGCTCGGTCCCACCTTTCGAGAAGACCTGCTGTGTTATGTCCTTACTCTTATGAGCCTATAATGCAATGATAATATAATATCTTATGTACCGGTGCCCTCAGCTTCGTAGAGTTGAAAAGACAAAGTTGGAGCCAAGCCTCATGATTTCAATGAAAAGATTTCGTGGAGATATATACATGACTAGTGGTTAACCCATTCTACAAATAGGACAGGGAGAAAGTCATTTTTAGAAAGAATGAGCTATCGGATAGAGCCTTTAAAATCAATTCAAGATATTGGTACCAGATTACATGTGGTTATCACTTGAAAAAAAGAAAAGAATTGGTTCTCACCTGAAAAAAGAATCTATATTGTAAACAAACGACAAACGACAAACCGAAAAATGATGATTTGGTAGAATTCAGACGATGTCAACATGTCATCACACAGCTTAATTGTTTACAACTTGTTTTGAAATGGTAACTTTTTCTTATTGCACGAAGCAGAACGAAACGGAACTTTGGTGAAAACCGCATCCATTTTGGTGCAGTATTAACAGAGGAGATTAGCTTTAAAGTTCAAAGTTTGCCTGGTATATATATAGATAGATGTACCGTTTCGTAGATACATAAGGCTACAGAAAATGATGTGACATACACCTGGTTCAGTCCTAAATCATGGCTGTAACCATAAATGTCCCAAACGTTGCATCAATATAGATAGTACCAACTCAATGACTGCATTCAACATATCAGTTATCTGGTCCGGAGGGGTCTTATGACTGTGTTGCACAATTGCATGAACAGGGGCCAATTTGACGGCCCTGCAGTCCCAGGTTGCAGAGTTAGACTGTCATAGCACTGTTGAGGGACCTTCACGCCATGGCTTTGTTGTTCCATCCTTGTAATTAAATATTCCTTGGTGTTCAAAATCAATGACTGGTTGTCTTTTTACAATTTTACAAGAAGGCTTTTGATTGGACGCCAGGTAGATATAGATCATCAAAAGCACAGTGTTCAGAAGAAGTAAGCCTATCATAGCAGCCGATTTATACAGCGCTTTTTCACTTTGAGCTCAAAGATCGTAACAGCATTGCATAGAGGCCTACTATACTTTTCCTACTCGTGGCTGTAATGCTCTTTGAGCTTGCTGTAGAGCGGGGAAAAGCGCTATACAAATTCTTTTCTTTTTACATTATTGTAGAAATGGCCGAAAAGGGCTACCCGATTAGTGTTGACATCACCGAAAAGTGGAGTTAAAGATTCTTCATAAATATTTGGAACTGGACAAAAAGACTATCGCCTTAAAACACTTGCGTTCAAGTTGCGAACATTCTATAATAATAAATAATAATAATTATAATAATAATAATAATAATAATAATAATAATAATAAAAATAGTAATAATAATAATAATAATAATAATAATAAAGATCACTTATATAGCGCTCATCCCTCAGTTGGCTCTGAGCGCTTTACAATGACACTGTCCGTCACTCATTCACACAACATCGTTCAACGCAGAACACGATAAAAGTACAGTAGATAATTACGGTAGTCCTACAGTAAAACAAGCATGGTGACAACACATTTACATGTACATAAATATGCAATAGAAACATTGCAATTTGTAAGATAAATATTCATTTCTAGGCGCTTTTTAAAACATGACAGCAAATGTATATTTTCTCTAAGAGCCTGTGGCAAGTTGTTCCACACTTTGGGGGCGAAAAACGAGAAGGATTTCCCCCTGTCATGGATGGTGTATCTATAATAAATGAACGGAGCCCAGTGAGACTCACGAACGGAGAGGAGTTGTAACTTTAACTCACTGGGGACCAAGGATGAGATATATATCTCGTCTTCAACATACATGCATAGAAGACCAAGAACGATATTATCTCGTCTTCAACATACATGCATAGAGGACCAAGAACGAGATATCTCGTATTCGCAAATAAAATTCACTAAACCCGTCCAGGACATGTTTACTGTCATTTAATCCATATTTTCATTGAAAGTAATCCTTCCTTCTTCCGGTTTTTTCGAAAGGACACCAGTAGTATTAACGTATTAGCATGTATTGCGTACAAAACAGAGGGGAAACATATTACTATAGTGTTGGTATTGGTAGTCAGAAGTTGTTGTCTTTTAAGCTGAACATGTGCAAAGCACCTTGTTGTACAAGTCCCATAAAAGTACCTAATATACAAGAAATCTGAGGGCATCACTGGATTCAGCTGATAATAAACCACATGAATGCCAAGTTTTATTCTTGTAGCTCAAAAGGCATGAAGGCGAGATATCACTCTTTAAACGACTCTTTGCGCACGTATGCACACATACACAAAACTACCCCGTGATACGTGGTTAGGAATAAGTGGGTTTTTTTCCTCTTTGAAATGTGGGCTGACAAACATTTCCCACGATGCACATATATGATGTAAAAACACGATAGGGTTAATTAGTACGGCAGGGAAATCGTTTTTGCAGCCAAGCGTGTTTGAACTTGGGCTAGAGGCTATACAAAAGTCACCATGTCACGCGAGCAATACATTTGATAAAGTCTGACTTGATAAAATTATAGAGGCCACCGGTAACCCATATATTAAGGTAAACCACGCCGATTTCCTTATTGAAGCCACCGGTGGCCCATGTAATGTAAACCACGACGATTTCCTTATTGAAGCCACCGGTGGCCCATATAATGTAAACCACGACGATTTCCTTATTGAGGCCACCGGTGGCGGGCGGTGGGCTGGGGTGGGTATTTTAACAACACAATATCTGACTACCATTTTTACTATCCGATTTCGAGAATTGTGTAGCTAGGCCTAATTTTGTGTACACCATTAGATCTGATTGGAGATTAGGATAGACTTAAATCGATTGTATATAATTATTTGAATAATGAAATCGTCGTGATTTACATATTATATGGGCTATCGGTGGACTATATAAGCACTTGCATTGGTTAAAGTTAAAAGACACAGGGCCTTCCTTACGTGAAATGGTACAACATTGTTGAATGAACGGGTATCTTTCTTTTGGAATGTTACATTGGTCCACATTACAATTAATAATGCATCATACACACTCAGTTCAAATCAGTTGACTTCAATACTGAATATCATGCAATTAATAGATCCACTTTTTATGATCGATGTCATAAACTACATCAAAGATACAAATATGACAAAGATAACATGATGAAATCTGTTGGGGTATAATGTTGATTTGTATGATGTTCAGTATGGAAGTCAATTTCTACTCTTGTGTATGGTTAAGTGATGTGAGCCAAAGGCCTTATAAACCAATAAAAGCATTCAATTAAATTCAATCATGCAATTAATTAAACAAAGCAACATTATACCCAACGTACCATCAAGCTATGTGAAATCATAATGCTTGTACATGTATCTGGTTTTATGTCTGGTTCGGAGGGGACTTGTGACTGCATTGCACAATTGAATGAACAAGAGGCTAATTTGAAGGCCCTTCAGTCCTAGGTTGCAGAGCTATGCTGCCATGGTTATGTAAGTCTTTTAGACCTCTTGAAGAGCGAATAGCTCATACATACCTTGTGCCTGATCACAGCAACACCAGAAACAACAACAACCTGGTAATGGTAAGATATTGAGAACTATAATAAGATAAGATAAGATAAGATGAGATGAGATGAGATGAGATAAGATAAGATAAGATAAGATAAGATAAGATAAGATAAGATAAGATAAGATTAGACAATATAAGATAAGATAAGATAAGATAAGATAAGATGAGATAAGATAATGCCCAGCAGGATAGATTTTAAAGAACAATGATGAAAGTTTTCCGTTACTTTTTAAGACACCCGAACTTGAAGCGATGTTTGAATGCTATGTTAAACTTTGTATTGGTCGTAAGGTAGATAAATATATTTATAGAAGAGTTGAACACGTGACAAAGGATGGAGGTGAGAACTGTGATGCCATACGATTTTGCCAAACAAACGAAAGTATCAAATTCTGCGTTGATAGTTCCAAACAAAGCCAAGAAAACGCCTGGCGAATTGCAAATCACGAATAGTGTTGAGATGAATACGATTGTTTTCATCAGTCGAAATTCTGACTGCTGGTTGGACCCTTTAGTAGAGTCCAGCTTCTCCTCGTCTTTGTCTGATTTCGATTGTTGTTTGAATCCTGCAGATCTCCACAAGCCTTCTTCTTCTTCTTCCATTTATGACTGCAGACTCATAATAGAGGACTTTTGCAAACGCGCAATGTGACTCAGTCTCCAATGCCCTTGAGGATGTTAAAATGCACACACCAGATGTTACAATACAATGTATAAAAGCATTACTTTTTATTCATGAAAATTAAAAATCTTTCTTTAAAAAACTGGTGCATTTTTTTAAATCTATTAGTTCATTATGTACAACAAAGTTTTCTTAAAAGATAAGAATATGTAAGTAGTTTGCCTGCAGCCTAGACACAAGATCACTATGAATTCACACCCAATCCTCAGACAGAACGAGTTAATACGTTTCAAGTAGCCAATCAGCGCCGTCCTGTGGGGTCTGGCAACTGATGAAATTCTCGAGAAATTCCTTCCCGGAACTGGCAGCCAGTCAGGGTAATACATACTGCCCCGAACGCTCATATCCGGGCCATCTCACCCGATGATAACACGCGTGCTAAGGAGGCCGGTAGGAAAATAACACGCGTGTCATGGATGCCGCGATGTACCAACCTAGACGAATAGAAGTTCGGAAATATCCGCTAGACCCCCAACACGCTTGGTGAACACACATCAAAGAATCTAGTAATGTAGACTCAATGAGGAGGAAATGACAAGGCTACACCATCATATATGAGCGTTCAGACACTGCTATAAATTGCCACCATGAACAGTGTGTAGACTGCCACACACATTGTAACACACTACGTAAGTCGCCATGTGAATATCCGCTTGAAGCCAAAAGGCATCGCTACACAGCAACATCTTTGGATAGCCACAAAAGTCGTCAGCAAAACTGAACCTCCCACGAAAGAGGCCAAGGTGTTGACACAAAACCCCCCAATTAGGTATGGATCGATGCGAAATAATATACTTCCAAACAAAGCCTCGACCCTAGTAAAAACAATGCCCATCCCAGACATGAAAGCGAAAAAGGTAATACCCAAATCTGCGACAGAGAGACTGATCTGATGTTAATGTTATTCCGTTTTCAAGGCCCATGTTAAAAAACACAAGGATATTCATGCAGCTGGACATGGCCCCGAAGAATCCTATGAGAGGCAGGCAAATCATGACGATGTTTTGTACAATATGAACATGATGCATTGTAACAATGTCAATGCTGTGCTCCGCGATAGTCGTGTTCGTTGTCATGGTTACGTAGTGGCTGTAAAGCGCTTTGAGTTTGTTGTGGAGCGGGGAGGAAAAGCGCGTGGATAAATGGGTACTGTAGTGTGGACAAATTCCTGTGTTCTGCCACTGTCGTACTTCTGATAAGCTCCGATTCACTTGCGGATCTGGCGAGAACAATTTACCGGCCTATGATTCGCGAGTATGGATTCAATATGACGCGTTGTGCCCACACTCTATAAAAGTGTCACATGAGCGACTGATCCAGTAGTTTAAAAAAAAAAAATTGAAATAGAAATGTTTGTTTGTTTTTAAAGTATAAATTCTAGACATGATAAAGAATAATATGCAAGTTTAGTGAATGAAAAAAAAAAAATCATGAGTGGGAATCAAATCCGAGTCCCCAACGGAACGGACTAGCCGAACGAACTCTCTGACCTCACGACCAGTGATCACAGTTGATTTAGGACAACTTTTACTCTTATTACAGTCTAGCAAATCATAGGCCGGTAAATTGTTCTCGTCAGATCTGCAAGTCTCCGATTCAGGGGTCCAGAAGTGTAAAAAGTAGAAAAGTGAAAAAGTTGAGGTATTTGCTTGTCGCTAACCGGAGAAAAAATATCAGGAATGCGTCCCCTATATTATGCACATGTATCTACTTTTAAGTTGAAGGATTAATCCTCACAAGTCACGAACAAGTCTCTCATCTAAGTGTGTAAGGACGTTCTGTGTTTGCCTTCTATAGTAGATTACGCTAGTGTGTGACAGTGTGACAGCGTGTGTAGAAAGTTAGGTTGCATATAATAATATGTAAGCATAATGTATCAATCTGTCATGTATTTGTCTTTTCTGCCTAATAAAATACCTTTAATTGAATTAACTGAATTGAACTTGCACATGTTTTTTTCTGAGCGGTAGAACACGGGATACAAAAAAGTGGGCGGGAGAGGTGTGGCATCTTTAGTATCTTCTTCTTTTTCTTCGAGTAAGTTGGATCACTCAGACTTGAGTAGTACTCCATCTTTTGCAAGCGAAGCTGCACCGGGCCTACTAGTGAGTTACATATGTTGCGTTTGTGAATAGTGTGTGAGAGTGTGTGTCTAATCGAACAAGTGATAAACTTACAATTATCGCGTGTGAACTTCAGTTAGTTTGTCTTGTAGTCCAGACTAGAATATTGTGCTTGACGTTGTGATCTGCAGTGTTCCACGCTTTCTACTTCCAAGGTATCTTCCCCTTTCATGTTTCCTGTAGAGCTGAGTAAAACAGTCTTCAACACTCTCTACGGACCCCGCAACCTGTAGTGAATAACCCCACGGCAGGGAATAGTAACAACAACAACAACAACAACAATAATAACAACAAGAGCAGCAGCAGCAAGAACAACAAGCTCTGTGTACTGTAGAATGTACTTTACTTCCAAAGCGCTTTGGGCCCATAAAGCGCTATATAAATGATGTTATTATTATTACTTTCATATTCCTGACATGAAATTAATAAAAGCCGATTTATGTAGCGCATTTCATCTCTCAACAGCAAGCTCAAAGCGCTTTACAGCCACTGTTTGTGTGTGGTGGGATACTTTTATAAAGCCAAGGATTAGTGATTACCACTTCTTGTACCCTTAGCTACGCCCCTGAGAATTTCGTAAACTGAGCTTTAAAAGCTATTTTGAACTTTGCGTTAGTCGCGAGGTATATAAACACATTCAGGGAAGAATTGATCACGTGGCACAGGAGCATGGTGAGGTGTGTGATGGAATAGGAGTTTGTCAATCGTCCGAAAGTGTCAAATTCCTCATCCATCGTTCTAAAAATAGCCAAGAAAACGCCCGGGGTATTACAAATGACGAACAGGGAGGATATGAACAACACTGTTTTCATCAGTCTAAATTCTGACTGCTGATTGAATCGTTTGGAATCTTGCAGCGCCTCATTTCTCCCCGACTGATTCTTCTTCGATTGTTGTTTGAATTCTGCAGATCTCCAAAGGCCTAACACCATGACAACAAGACAGACCGAGACGATAACCTCGCTGCCGACTGTAAGACAGATGAGGTCTATCAGTTGAAGGTAGCCGTATAACAGGTTCCTGTGAGGTCTTGATGCCATGTCATGCCTTGAGATATTCGTGCCCGGAACTGGAATCATCTTATGATAGTAAAGACTGCCGAAAGCTGCCACCATAACGAGCGTGTAGATAGCCACACAAATTGTGACACACATTGTGAGTTGCCGTGTGAATATCTGCTTGAAACTAAAAGGCATCGCTACACAGCAACATCTTTAGATCGCCATAAAAGTCGTCAACAACACTGAACCTCCTACGAAAGAGGTCATTGTATTCATGCTGATCGCGCCAATCATGTAGGGATGCACTTTGAAAGGCTCTCCTGTGAAATTTTCAAATCTTGACATAGCTACAGCTATTCCTGACATGCAACCGAAAAAAGTAACACCCAAGTCTGCGATTGACAGGCTGAAAAAGTGTAGAGTTATCCCGTTGTGGAGGCCCATCTTGAAGAAGACTATGACGTTCATACAGTTGGACACCACTCCGAAAACACCAAGCAAAGGCTGGCACACTGCGAAGATTGTCTCGACTACCTGGTGGTGGTGCTTTGTTAAGATGTCAACATTGTAGTCTTGCACAGTCGTGTTCCATGCCATTGTTGGGCTGTTCTTGTTCTTGTTCTTGTTCTTGTTCTTGTTCTTGTTCTTGTTCTTGTTCTTCTTCTTATTATTATTATTATTATTATTATTATTATTATTATTATTATTCCGTAAAGTCGCAGTTCAGACTTGAAGATCAACGCGACCGTGTGTTTTGTGCTCCGGCAATTTATCAAAGGATCCGGAATTGTAAATGGGTTTATATGATAATAGCCGATTTGTATAGCGCTGTTTCTATTTGAGCTCAAAGCGCTTTACAGCATATTAGCAATGTATAGTAATAATATATCAATTTCCAATTCACACAAAAATTCAGTATCACAAGTTGTCCTCCATGTTGCTGCTAAGACTAGGAAGTTTTGAAGAGAAAGTGTTGGCCTATGTCTAAATATGCACAGTTTTTAATTGTCCTTTGCGATGTTCTAATTGCTGTCTTTGTGATTCAGTAGTTTGGGGGTAATTGTGGCATATTTTTAAAGTTTTTGTTGTTGTTGTTATTATTGATCTTGTATGTAATCATTTAAGTGTTGTCGGTGAAGAAATAGGACCGCCGTCGACCTGGCACTGGGTGTAATTGAAATTCTCGTTTCAAAACAAAACCTACAAGAACCGCATACCTTCATAATTAACGAACAAATCAATACCAAGCTAACGAACGCCCCGCCCCCTTTGCGACAACTTGACAACGAAAACACACATCCTGTCAATCAAAACAGTGAGCCTTCTTCGTAACGAAACCGACCTCGGTTTTGGATGCCTATGTAACTTAACAAATGTATGAGAAAAGTTTGAGAAAAATTGATGTCCAAAAAGTTCGATTTAAGAATTCGCGACAAGTTTACAACGAAAACACAGGAACTTCAATCAAAACAGTAAGCCTAAGTAATGAGGACAACCTAGTTTTCAATGGCTATCTCGGATAAGTAAAAATTATGTGAAAAGTATGAGAAAATAATTGTAATTAAAGAGATCGATTTTGGAATCGTTGTGTAACTGGTTGAGGAGGCTGGTTCACACATATTGTCAGTAATGTCAGATATCGAATTTTTTGAGGAAACTGTATGCCATGGCTGTGTTGTTTTATCATTAATTTTAATTTGTTTAAAACAAACACAAACATGTCATCCCCTGAGTCCAAGATCAATGTTTATTTGTCTTCACACTGTGAAAAGATTGGGTTTTTTTTTAATGCACGTACATTTCGATTGCAAAGTCCTCTGTATATGAGGCTGCAGTCATAATTGGAAGAAGAAGAAATACATGTATGTAGGATTAGACTTGATTTAGCGCCAGCTGTTTTAAAAAGGACACCCGCCATGTGCTGTGGTCAACTTTGTGAATTCTTTCACACAAATTGAAGCACCAGGGCAACAGAAAATTATATCACATACAGTGTGACACTGACAGTCAGTTTCCTCCATTCCTCTTTGTCTCCGCCACTCTCAGCGCGTCATTTAGTTTGAGGTTTGTCCACTCAGTTATTTGTTCTTATCTCGAGACAGAGCTGTTTAAAAAGGCTTTACAATCTTGAATTTGGGGAGGAATGTGTGTTATGTTAATTGCGTTCTCTGTACATTTCCTGTCGGTGGATGTCACAGAGCCATAGAGCATGAAAACTTGGATGCATGCCCTCAATAAATGACATCATCATCATCATCATCATCATCATCATCATCATCATCATCATCATCATCATCATCATCATTATCATCATCATCA
>JAUELK010188138.1:0-10836 GCA_031471215.1 Gastropteron pacificum
CACAAGATAAAGACCCCCCTCACAATTGACTCTCTCGAAAGACTCAGGATTTTAGCAAATGATAGATCCCTTTGGAGTGCTGAGGTATCAAGGAATAAGGATAGTAATGTCTAGCAGTTCCTCTTCAGTCAGTCAGTATAAGAAAAGAGATAAGAACTGATAAGAGAAGGTCTGCATGTGCTGACTACTGAGTTGAACTTTGTTGTTTTGATATCTTCTGAAGGATTTTCTTGCTTACTCGCACCCGTCCTCCTACCCTCTATCTCATTTTGTCTCTATCACTTACCACCACTTCTGTCATCCCCCCCCCCCCTCTCTCTCTCTCTCCCTCTCTCTCCGTGTTTCTCTGTTGTATGAAGTATCAAGTACATGTGATAGTTACACACACACAAGCCAGTTCACCACTGATGATACCATTACATTCAGAACCATGCATACACACACACATACACACACATACACACACACACACACACATCACTAATTTACAGTACTCCTTGTTAGTGATAAAGCTATCCATCTACCAAATAGCATGTCCCGGGAGACTGACTGAGTTCTGGAATTAACGTTGTCTCTATTAGGGTAATCCATAGCCTTGCTGTATGATCTGATAGTCGAGTGGTCGAATGTTGAGTCAAATGTCCCTGGTTCGAATCCTGTGTTATTTGTTTCTGGGATTACTTTCTCATCCACAACCAAGTGTAGGACTCCTCTTAGAAAACGTACTTTATTGTCATGACATTCTCAACTCACCCAGACGTTACTGGGATGCCCAACTATAAACAGTGAAAGATCTTGTCAGTATTTTAGGGTGAGTGCCAACCAGGCAGAACTAACACAGTATCTGCCTCTCAGTGGGTTGAGATAAATAAACTTTGGAATATATCAGTTCTGTCGAGGTACATGTAGTAGTAATAGTACTAATAGTGGCTGAAAAGCGCGTTGCCTATACTATTTTTAAAAAAATCAATTATACAACTATTTCTACTAGTTAATATTATGTCTGTGGGCTAACGATGTGTGATAGCCTGTAAAATATAGTGACCTAATCAAAATGTATTGGTCCCAAAGCCGACACACCCACCACGCCTTCTCCGCCATAACATAACACAAAACAGGGTCACTCTACTGATGACACCAGTCATTGTTTGATTACATAATATAATAATGCAGGCGGCACCACGCCTACTCCGTCATCTTCAAAACATACAACAGGGTCACTCTACGGATGATACCAGCCATTGTTTGATTAGATAATACATGTACAATAATGCAGGCAGTCGACTCCAGTCCTCGCTTCCTTGGCGGCTGCTCCTTATTGAAAATTCAACATCTATGGTGTTGCTATCCTCTATCCATTTTTTAAATTTTAAAGTGTACAGCGCCTCGAGCTCATGCTAATGGGGATGATGCGCGTTAGAAATGAACTCCATTATTATTATTATTATTATCATCATTATTATTATTATTATTATCATTATTATTATTATTATTATTATGTCTTCATATTACATAGAGCGGACTGCACATCTTTCTCTCCCATCGTCATTACATAATCACTGATGTTGGCATCTCTGGCTACATCAAAATAGGCCAGGAAGTGGGCTAGACAAGCCGTCGGCTATTATCACCATCAAGTGTTACGTTGTATGTTGATGTTCCTCATTACTCACTGTGTAAATGATGTAATATTCTGTCACACTCACACTAAAGAATTCGGGTAGACTGCATAATCATCTAGTAGGCCTACTGCGAACGGTTAACACGTTTAAGCGTGTTTCGTCTCCAAGCGGGCGACCCGGATTCGAATCTCTCAGTGGGCATTCTGGACATGGGTTGTATCTGCAGTGTATATGGCTGTCCATCCCCATTCTATCGGAGACGGACAGTTCAAATGTAGGCCCCACCTCTTAAACGATCTAATGGTGTGGGGGGGGGGGGGGGGGCCCAGAAACTTAATCCAAAAATAGATACCCATTGTTATTAATATCAGCACACAGTGTGTAGCAAATGATGTAATGATCTGTCGTACTGTGTGATATGTAACTCCTGACACTACTATGGTACATTGCACTTTGTCCTGTGCCACATTGTGTTGTCACACGACTGCTGGTGTGTTTTAATATATGTAGTTTGTCACACATGACTGCACGTGCCATCTGCCGCTCTCTCTCATATGGATGTAGCCTATGAACTGTGTGATAACTGGACTAAGAGCACAGCTGTGTGTACTATGTCGTCAGTGTGTGTGTGTACTATGTGAGTGTGTGTGTATTTGTTGGTGTGTGTATTAATGTCATTGTGTGTGTGTGTTTATGTGTACTATGTGAGTGTGTGTATTAATGTCATTGTGTGTGTTTGTGTACTATGTGAGTGTGTGTGTAATAATGTCATTGTGTGTATTTGTGTGTACTATGTGAGTATGTGTGTATTTGTTAGTGTGTGTATTGTCATTGTGTGTGTGTTTATGTGTACTATGTGAGTGTGTGTGTATCAATGTCATTGTGTGTGTGTTTGTGTGTACTATGTGAGTGTGTGTGTGTGTGTAATAATGTCATTGTGGGTGTGTTTGTGTGTACTATGTGAGTGTGTGTGTATTCGTTAGTGTGTGTATTGTCATTGTGTGTGTGTTTATGTGTACTATGTGAGTGTGGGTGTATTTGTTAGTGTGTGTATTAATGTTATTGTGAGGGGGGGGGGGGGGGTAATACTTATTGTCTATTCCTATTGTGGCTCTGTGTTTATAGAGTGATGGTTTATGGAGTTTTGCCTCTATACATTATTGACCAAGTCATTGGAGATGTACGTCACATATCATACTATAACAAAATGACTGACAGAGATACGCTCATGTATGTCTTAAATGTAAATACATAAGAAGGATTTCATGCTCTTATGTTTGTGTTCTCATGTCCTATGTCAGATACTCTTCAGAACTGCAGTGTCAGCATGCAGACATTTCTTCACTCTATTATTATTGTAACAAGTGTTTTGTGTACTAAAGCCAGAGTCAATGAGACTTGACTGTGCTCTCTTTCTCTTTATAAAAGAAATGTAGTCTGTTCATCTCGCGGCCAGCCCGTATACAATAGTAGCCACAACAGCGGCACAGCTTTTATCACTGAAAATTAAGTGAGATACAGACCAACAAAGGCACACTCCTGTCAAGCTTTCATATTGTCCGCTGTACAGCTATGTGCTGTTTGTGTGCAATTGTCAGCCGGTGGCGCTGATTCTTAGTGTAACGCGAAAATATCCTGCTGTCCTGTCTATTCATTGAAGGATCTTTACTAGTGTTGATGTGTTCTTGTTTTATGTCACAGATAGCAGTGCAGACTGCAGTGACAGAATGCAGATATTTCTGTGTGAGTGACTGAACCAACAGCATGTCTGTCTCACACCCACTGCTCAAAATTCTCAAAGGTTAGTACATCTATCATCCATCCATGTGTGCCATCTCCTCATACTCATAGGTCGACAGGAAATGTTCTTTCCCTCCTCTGTGCATTCTCTCATTGTGCGTCTTGTCCAAGTCTTGATGTCATCCACCCATGTTGCTTGTGGTCTACCTCTCTTGCAACTTCTTTCTACTTTTCCCAGTATATGTTTGCTTATTGATCAGTGCCTCGTTATTCTTCCATAGAATGTTACTGCAATCATAATCTGTAATGTGAATCTTAAATACCCATTGTAATTTGTAGTGTAGCTTGCTTAGTAAAGGTGACATTCAAGGTAAATAAATGAATACATTTTAAGTAATAATGAATTCGAGTTTCACACCCCAAGTGACACAATTAGGTCAATGTAGGGGGCTACATTTTGACGTCTGTTCCCAATAAACTGGCCACATAACCCATGTCCAGAATATCACATAGGGATTAAAACCTGGTTAGACAACTTGGATATCAAATGCATTATTTATTAACGCAATGTAAGAATCATTCCGCCACCCAAGATATGAATGAAGAATTAAATAAAGTGTAAAGTAATAATGATGATCGCAAATGAAATGACAAAGATGTGCATGTTGAGATGATCACAGTCAAACAATGAAAAAAGTCTTATGTATATCCTCAGGGTCTCTGTTTGAGCTGCACAAAGAAGGTGACAAGATCTATGACACAGATTTGAAGCTGGTGCCTTTTTGTAGGGCTATAGAGGACATCTTTAGACTGGGATTGCAACGTAAGTCAATGCAATTGGTTTTAGTCTGGTACCCGATTATTAGTGCAGACCTGCCAACCGTCCCGTTTTTGTCGGGACTGTCCCGACTTTTGATTTTCCAAAAAAAAGAAAATTCTGAAAAAGAAAAAAAATTCTGTCGGGGAAGAGAAAAAAAAATAAATCCTGTTGCCCCTATTCTGTCATCACCTAATGTGAGTATTTTAAAAAGTTATGGTACATGTACTATCTTAAATTTATCAGCCATTAGTTTGATCACAAATGTAATGAAAATGGCGGTCTTGAGAGTAAAAAAAAAAATGTCTCGCCTTCGGGAGGGCGCTGTCCCCCTGGCCCCCTGTGTCCCTACACCACATTCTCAAAAGTTGGCAGGTCTGTTAGTGTATTTAGGAACAATGTGATTTACTTTCTTATGTAAGGGTACATTTTGTATTCTTACTTACGCCTCTTGATTCCCTGTTGAACATGTAGCTTCAATTCTGGTATACACATGCAAAACTGAAGGCAGTTTTGACACTTTCAGTCTGATTTATGGCCAAAAAGATTGCCTTCTTCAAGATTTATCTTGATGAAAACCACCTGAAAGTTTTGTTTATGAAAACAACCATTGACAATAGAACACAGAAAGATTGAACAATTCCTGACTACTCAGATGATTGGTTGAGATTGATTGTAATCATAGTAATAGATAGCATTTATATTAGAAAAGAGTTAAATTCAGGTTTCAATGTTACCAAAATCCACTTGACTCATGGAGTAATGTTGTCTGCCTTCCCTCCCTTAGGTAAACATGGTAAATGGTTCACCAAGGCGGACTACTGGACCATCTTTCTCAAGTTTGTGGACAAGTGAGTTTCTTCTATATCTCTAATATGTATAGACATCTTGTTATACCTCCCCCTGTCCCATTACTCTCCTTATGTCTCTGCTTTTGTTTTTTTCTTTCACTCTCTCTCTCTCTCTCTCTCTCTCTCTCTCTCTCTCTCTCTCTCTCTCTCTCACACACACTCACACACACACACAATCTGTCTGTCACTCACTCTCTCTCTCTCTTTCGCTCTCTGTCCTTCTGTCTTTTTTTGCAAAGTTAAACATTGATCATGTCAGACACATTTAGAAAGTTAAAATACCACCAATGGTCAACAATAAAGGTAATTTTTTGAAGATGTCATGTGCTTAGCTTCCTCTGACGTAGATGTTCCACTATGCATGTGATAGATATTTCTTCCCTAGCCCTAGTAATTGTGTGGTGTATGTGTGTATGTAGTTTTCCCTGGCTCTCAACTTTTGATGTATGTGTATGCGTATATCATGTGTGTGTGTTTGTATGTATGTTACAGAGCAGGCCCAGGACTCTACCACCTGATCAAGTTTGTCAAGGAATGTCAGAAGGTAAACTCTACAATAATTATTTTGATGTGTTTAACTTTTGATGATATCAGTACATAACATTGTTTCACCATCCGAGAATCATACTGTAGGAAGTTCACAACTATTTTATTTTTTACTTATCACTGTGTTACTCCCAGACATTGATTTGTTTTTTATGAGTGAAAAGACCAAATAATTCCGGACATTTTGCCTTACAGAACTTTTTTTAACATAATATAAAGCTTCAGAATGTAAGGACTTTTTGTTAGCCATTCCAATACAGTGAGCTTTCAATTATAGAGAATCCTTACTTTCCAAGAGAGCACACACTGTTGGATGACAAAATAGTACCGGAAATAAGTGTATATAGATCTGGATTTTGAGACATTTGACTTAAGAGGCAGACATACTAACCACTAGACCACCATATGCACTTCCTGTGTACCTGTGTAATGATACCCCCCCCCCCCTCCCCTCCCCCTCCCTATCCCCTCCATAGACCAGCACAGACCAAGGTCGAGGTCGTCTGTTTATCAGGTCGTGTCTGGTGAAGAAAGATCTGGTCACCTTTGTCAAGAAACTCATAGATGACAGGAACTTCATTGAGGTAACTCTTGACTCTAGTCATTAAAGTCCATATTACTATATTGTGACATTTCTTCGTTGTATTGAAATTGTTTTTCACATTGCATTCAGTATTCTGTCATCTTGTCTGTTGAAGTCTTGTTATTTATAGTTCTTAAATGTTAATTATGTTTTATCGCCATACATCACAACTTCTTCAAAATGCACAATATGACTTGTGTATAGAATATAACGCATCATACCTGTACTTTCTGTAATGTATGTCATGTCTTGTGCTTTGCTCGATGGTTTATTTGTCTGAATCTGTTTTTACATTAACTGTAATGTTACATACATAAACGTGTACCTAAGATTTTGTGTAATTGTTGTGCTGTGTTTTACAGGAGTGGTATGACCCTCAAGCATCCATCCTCAACAACGACATATTGTCAGGTGAGACCTCATCTACATACCATTCATGTACACACACACTACAGTTGCAGTAAATGTTAACAATGAGAACATATTATTAAGAGCTGATAATCTTTTCATGGTTTTTGCAATACATTCTGACTAGAACACATACTTATGTAGCCATGCTAAATATCTTATGTAATAATTTGCCTTATTTGATGATTTTATTCTGTGTCAGAAGTCCATGCTCATGTCCTCTATGTTTTAAACTCTTACCAACCAAACCAGACATAGACAATACATTATATAGCACCCTAGAACAACTTAAGAAAACGTCCACTTATTACTACATGGCATTGAGCCGAAGGGCGAAAGCTCAAAGGCTACTGGACTAAAAGAAGAAGAAGAAGTCATCTATGTTTCATTGAGTGAATTATGTCTCTGCCCATTGTATGTCATGTCTTGATTTTAAAGTGTACAGCGCCTCGAGCTCATACTAATGGGGATGATGCTCGTTAGAAATGAACTCCATTATTATTATTAATAATACTTCTGGTGCTATTGGGCCACACCCTGTTGCTTCATCGTGAACACATTGGGTTAACACATAACTTGGTCTTCAAGTGGGCAACCGGGTTCGAATCTCTCATGGGGATTTTGGACATGAGTAGTGTGGGCAGTTTACATTGCTGTCCAACCCTTGAATACATTCACTATGGTGAACCAATCAGTCTGCACTCAGGAAAACCATTCACTACGACAGGACGATTTGTCCGCTCACAAGGGAAAGTCCCAAATAACAAATATATTTGAACCCAAAAAATATTACGATGTGAATGAGTTCATATTGGAAACGAGACAGTACATTAAAATGTATGTCCCACCTATATATTATTGTCGCTAGTGTGTAAAACTCAAACAACAGTAAACATTAGATCAGGTCTGTCGGGTAATAGTGGCTGTAAAGCGCTTTGAGCTTGCCATAGAGCAGGGAAAAGCGCTATATAAATGCTATCTATTATAAATAACTCATACCTCTTCTATACGACAATCCCTAGAAATCTTACTGTCTCTGCTGGCCGAGGTGTCCAATATTCCCTTCAGTCTGTTACTGAAAAACTCCAGCTTTCTAGACACCACATGGCAGATGGCGGTGAGTGAGCTTGTTACTGAAAAATAATTATTTAAAAAAAATAGATCACATTTATATAGCACTTTATCCCCCTATCGGAGCTCAAAGCGCTTTACAATCAAATATCTTCCCTGGCTACAAAGGACTGAATAACTAGTGTTGGAATAACTTGTTATTACAGTTGTCATGATTGTCATGTCCCCTTAATAAGCCTAACTACTTACCTTTCTTGTCCTGTACTCTCCATAGTTTGTGCACTAAATGTTTTGTGTTCGCGTTTGTATTTCATTAAATTCAGTGTTGCACATTACAACTTCTTTGATTGGTCTCATGTGCAATGTGCCAAATTGGACAATAAAGATTGTATATTCATTCATTCATTCATTATATTCATTCATTCATTCATTATATTCATTCATTCATGTAGCAGCAGAAGAGCACTGTAGGATCAATGTCTCTGTGTTTGTCTCTATGGAGAAGAAGAGGATGTCGGATGACCAAAGAGCAACCTTGTAAACGTTCCATATTAATGTCTTCCACAGGAGTACAGAGACTATGAGTTTGTACCTTGCAGCGTGTTGGGTGTGCATTTACAGTAAGTGTGTGTGTGTTAGGGGGGCCAGAACAGAACGTTTTAAAAGATCTTTTATTCCAGCAACCTCCAGGAAATTCTCCCAGTCTAAACACAAATGTGATTGTCCACTTATTGAGAAATTAAGTCTTCCAGCACCATGTCCAAACATTATTTAAATGATTCATATTGTTCTGTCATGCGTTATGTTCATTTATGTTGATCTAGTCTTGTGGTAGTATTATACTCATTTACATGTACTATGTTTATTGTGTGTATCTTATCTTATGTTAATGTCGAATCCCTCTCTCTGTCTCTCTGCAGTTTTGTAGACTCACACCTGATTGTGACAGACGTGGACCCAGACAGTGTGGCAGCTGAGGACGTGAGTTAATACATGCACACTCTCTCATTGTTATGTAAATACATCTTACGGGAACTAGAACAGGAGTTTTAGGGAAGCTATCACTAAATCTTTTGGCTTGAAACTGCAAACGATCTCCTGTGATGGGGTCTGAACAGAGGAAAGTGAAAACAGATAGTTGCATATTCATGTGTCGCAGAACATATCGAACGCGATAATGCTGACAGGTGATGGGCGATCACTACAGCACAGTTTACACCTCTTTCTCAAATTCATTTTTTAGCCTACCACTTTTATTGTATGATTTCTGTGATAAGTGGTGTTAATAGTAATAATAACTTTATTCAACAACATTCCAAAACACTTTACATTTGAATAAAAAAATCAGTGATGTAACATAATGTTGTTTATGTTGTTTTTGCTATGTTTCAGGGCAAGGTGTGTATAGGAGATGTGATGGACGAGTTGTACACAGAGAGTCTGAAGGGAGTCAGGAGAGGGAAAGTGAGTTGTATCTTTGATATATGATTGTACACACACACTTACACATCATGATTGTACACACACACTTACACGTACACACACACTGACACATGGTGATTGCAAACACACACACACACACACACCTACACATAATAATTGTAGACACATACTTACACATAATGATTGTATACACATACTTACACATAATGATTTTACACACATACTTACACATAATGATTGTACACACACACTGACACATAATGATTGTACACACACACTGACATGTGATGATTGTATACACACACTTGCACATGATGATCAAACATACACACTGACACATGATTGTACACACACACTGACATGTGATGATTGTACACACACACTTGCACATGATGATTGTACACACACACTGACACATGATTGTACACACACACTGACACATGATAATTGTACACACACACTGACACATGATTGTACACACACACTGACACATGATGATTGTACACACACACTGACACATGATTGTACACACACACTGACACATGATTGTACACACACACTGACACGTGATTGTACACACACACTGACACGTGATTGTACACACACACACTGACACATGATTGTACACACACACTGACACATGATTGTACACACACACTGACACATGATTGTACACACACACTGACACATGATTGTACATACACACTGACACATGCTTGTACACACACACACTGACACATGATTGTACACACACACTGACACATGATTGTACACACACACTGACACATGATTGTACACACACACACACTAAAACATGATTGTAACACACACTGACAAATGATTGTACACACTTACATGTGATGACTGTACACACACACTTACCTGTGATGACACAATATGTCACCTATCACATACATACAAAACTTCAAACACATTTATTTAACAGCTTATCTGCTCTTCAAAGGCAAACTTACGTATCTGCATTTGGACAGTTTCAAGGATAACAACAAAATTAGCATTACTAATTTTATTCTACCTTTGTTGATGATTCTGTAAGATGATGATGATAGTTCTGTAAGATAATGATAAGGATGCTAATGTTGTTTGTCCCAGGTGCGAGATTTGTTCCATGACTACAAGGGCATGCCTGTCTACGTCAGTTTTGTCAAGGTAAGCCTGTTCTAGTGTGCTGTCTAAGTCATCATAAGAAGTCATCGTTTTTTTTATCTTACAAATCATTATATGAGGGAGTGCTGAAATGCCCTTGACATTTTGCTATAGCTTCAACAATATTCAATGCAGAATAATAATATTTTTTCACATGCAAACTTTGTAGCTTTTTGTTCACATGTACAAAATGCCATATCCTTGTAATGTCATTTGCACTCGAAATTACTTGTGTCACAACATGTGGTGTAGCGTTTTGGTTGATATGACATTGCCACTTTTTAGAAAGTGGGTTAGGACATGGAAGGAAGAATCTCATTCCATGAACCAGCAGGAAGACTTTTTTCTCACCAATTAAAAAAATCCTTTCACAAATAGAAAGAAAACAAAACTAATAGCACACTGTTTGAGAAGCACATCATTGTTTAGATTGAGAACGCACACAACCATACACACTGTACAACAATCCCCCATGTCACACACACACTTACCTCCCTGTACTCCCACACATACTTACCTCCCTGTACTCCCACACACACTTACCTCCCTGTACTCCCACACATACTTACCTCCCTGTACTCCCACACA
>JAUELK010188247.1:4126-14393 GCA_031471215.1 Gastropteron pacificum
CCTGGAGGAAATACAATGGTCAAGAGTCTGATGGTGCCTACTGACTGTGCTATGTACACCTGGAGGAAATACAATGGTCAAGAGTCTGATAATGCCTACTGACTGTTCTAACTGGACACAGCCACAATGTACACCTGGAGCACATACAAAACAGGACAGTGGTCAACAGTCTGACTCAAACTATTTCTCAATCCAAAAGTCCTTGCTCTCAAGTTCAAAGTGATATTGCTAAACAAAATGTGATGCTCTACTGACTGCACTAGTTGAGCACAGCCACAGTGTGCACCTGGACAACAAACAATGGTGAACAGTCGGACTCGAACTGATTTTAAAAAGTCATTTTCTATGCCAGCCCACAACATTCTAGCCCAAAATAGTGACAATGTTGAATTCTCTTCATGCAAGCATACTTCTTGTCTTTGAAGGACAACCCACTCTTTACAATAGTCATCCTCTTGGCAAAACAACACACAGCAATTCATTAAAAAACACAAGAAGATAGAACAGTCACCAACAGACAGTGTATACAAAACTTTTCAAAAGAGCATTCGAGTGCTAAACTTAATTTAGGACATATCTTATAATGTGTATAGCCCAGGCCCAGGTTGAGAGGAACAATAGTGTAGTTGTGTGTGTATTATTTCTGTCTGTGGATGTTGCAGCGCCTTAGAGCATGAAATCATGGATTTGTGCGCTATACAAATGACTTTCATCATCATCATCATGAAGGTGTGAGGTACTCACCTCTGCCCATGCTCTGATGACAGCCAGCTTCTCCATGGTGGAGGCACTCTCGTTGTAGCGTGGAGCTTTGGGCCGGCCAGCCACGGAGCCCAGTTTGGCCAGTGAGGACACCAACAGTTGGTGCACACGGCGCAGGTCATTCAGGTCTCTGGCCACACCACTGCCTATCCACTTGCTGCATACCTGGGGAATGAAGGCTTAGATGAAGTGCTCTGTCTAGGTGATAGTGGCTGCAAAGCGCTTTGAGCTTGTTGTATGTAGAGATTGCAAAAGCGCTATATAAATGCTATCTATTATTATTATTCTATTCTGTACCTTGTTTGAGTTGAGTTTTACACTCCTACCAACAAAATTAGGTCATGTTAAAGGTGAGGCCTAAAAGTATGAACATCTTGTATATCTCAAAGGATGGAGATGGATAGCCATATAAACTGCCCACATGACCCATGTTCAGAATTCTGACAGGATTCGAATTCACATCTTCTGTTTTGCTGGGTCTTGTAACTCAATGGTATAAACTGTTTTGGTGTGACTTATTTACTTTATTTCATGAAGTGAGAGCCTGTGTAATCAGATAAACTTTTATGTCACTGTTCTCTTACCATGGCAAATTGTTTTCTGGGACAGAGAGAGTGGATCGCACTTGTATGCAAAAAATTATTCTCAATCAAAAAGTCTCTCGCATAGTTCTCTATGTAGGCCTACGTGTATTTGAAAAACACAAATTATTACAAAGCTTACCTCACAGGCTGCAGCAGTGACATCTGAGGGTGTGTCAGGGGAGAAGGCAGGTCTTAGGGCAGCACCAACCTAGGACACAGGAAACAGAGCATAAGTTATACATGTATGGTCCAAGCAAATACACATTGGGAGACAAGTTTGTTACAAAGCAGTCATTGTAAATACATGCAAGGAGAAGTCTAGAAGTTTTCTGAAACCTGTCCCTTACCTGGGCCTGGTACTGCTCCAGTATCACATGACCAGGGAACTCTGGCTCTGGAACTGCAGCAAACTTACGGATCACCTCCTGGGGAAGATAATGAAAAAGAACAACATGAGTCTTATAAGAGTATGGGACAACTTTTGTCATTACAATCATAGTGTCTGAAGCTCCTTGTCTTACACGTTTCAATGCTCCCATTTGGTGGACAAGTGTTTTGTGTATAAAACTCTTATGCTCCATCAAAACACAACTATAATTTGTTACAACTATCACTTTATAACTGTCCTTCTCACGGATTTCAAAAAGTCTGAAGAATAAGTTGAACTTTGTCAAACACACAAACTCTACTAAAATTAATCCTTAGGAACTTCAAGACAAGCCCGAGAGGATGTGCAGTGAAAAAGCCTTTAGCAAAAGTTGTACATTTCAAACACACTTAGGTCATCACACACTTCACTGTACAGAGTCACTCTCTCGAATGTTGGCTGCCCGCAATTTGCGGGTTTTGTGGCAGGCTACGTCCGGTAGGTTGCCATTAGTGTGCAGTAAAACAGCACTTTAAATGAGAAGTTTTTTTCTTGAGCCTATTCCTTACCTCCAGAGCTGCCAGTCCTACCAGTCTGAGCTGGTTGCTGTCTGATGTGGCGGCAATGAAAGACATTCGGATCAGATCTGTCAGATGGAGCACCAGGAAGTTGTCTGGAACACAACAATTTATACAGTGATAAGCATGGTTGATTTGTATACAATATTTCACAGCTCGTCCACTAATTCAACCCTTTACAGCCTACAATTAAGAACACTAAAAGAGATGGTCATATGTTGACTGTGTGTCAATAGCAATAATGCTTATTTGTACAGGACTTTCTCTCAAAAGTACAAGAGCCAAAAGCGCTTAACATTAAACAATAGAATCTAAAACTATTGTTAGCCAGGGCAAAATCCTCAGCTAAATTGCAAATGGAAAATGAATTTGAACAAAGCATTAAACATTGAGAAAACAAAATATTAGAAGAAGTAAATATGTTCTCATTATTTATTCCCATGAATACAACTTTTCAATGACAAATTCTTCTGAAACAACTGTATGATAAAAAGTACAAGCATTTGTTCATGAGAGGTCGAGGTGTACAAAGGATTGAAAACAGATGCATGTCATCTATGTTTCATTGAGTGTATTATGTCTCTGCCCATTGTATATCATGTCTTGATTTTAAAGTGTACAGCGCCTCAAGCTCATGATGTGCGTTAGAAATGAACTCCATTATTATTACAATGACGAAAAACGAGAGACAATATTTACTCACTTTTCCCAGTGTTCTCTTTGAGTTCCTTGGCCAGTTGCAGGTCAAACTGTCCCTCCCATCCCTCGGCTGAGGCAATGATCTTCATCAAACACTCCACAGCAAACACACGAGTGGGCCATCTGGAGTAAAAGAAGAGGAGGTAGTGGGTCAAACATTGTGTTAGGATTTTGATCAATGTTTCTAAAACTGCACTTTGGACCTATGGCAGCGGTTTTACGCAAGTGTGTCTTTAAATGTTCCACTTCTTAAACATGCTAGCTTTCTCTATTAAGATGAACATTGAAATGAAATATTTCTAAACCGATTTATAACTAGAGATGAGAAGCTTCAAATGCTCTTGAGCTTAACAAGGTTACATTTGTTCACAAATATCTTCCAGTTACAAAAAATTATAATGAATCAAGGACTTCAAAGAAAGAAGCACATTCTATTCCAGAACAATTACCTTGGTGCAACAGAGGGATGTGTGACATCAGGTTCTGCAGCTTTGAAAGTCATACCAATATCATCTCCTTCTTCGTCATCATCATTATCATTATCACCACCTGTGTCTGCCTCATTGTTCTCTGTCGTGGCATCTGAAATGGACAAAACAAAGCATTTAATGGAATGGAAAGGAAGAACCGTAATACTGAAGAATAAAGAGCAGAAACAGGAAGCAGAACTTATCCAGAATCAAACACTGTACAAAATAAAAAGAAATGGTGCAGTACGAAAAGAAAAAGATGATAAAATAGAATAGTCAAACACACTTACACTAAGACTTTTAAAAACTTCAAATCATTACAGTTTAGCACTGATATGTCTGGTCTGGAGGGGTCTGGTGACTGCATTGCACAATGGCATGAACAATGGGCTAATTTGAAGGCCCTCAGTCCCAGGTTGCAGAGCTAGACCGCCATGGCTCTGTAGGTCTTTTTGACCACTTGAAGAATGAACAACTCATAACTTGTGCCTGATCGCAACAACAACAACAACAGCCCTGATATTACTTCACAGCAGTTTCATCTTGGACACAGGGGTATCCCAACAACGTGCTTCATCAAGTATCCCAAGACAAAATCTCTTAGAGCCCATTGTTGGATAAGTGATGTATAAATTGTTCTTCTTTTTATCATTATTAAAGAATGGAAAGAGGACCATGTTTCAGTTAAAATTTCTTTGAATGTCATTGATCAAAGAACAGAATGATGCGTTTCTGTGATGAGCCCTCAGTACTTACCAGTGGATGCTGAGAGCACATCTTTGAGAAGTGCCAGCCAGCGCGCCAGGTTGGGTATGGCCAGAGACTGGAGCAAGGAGTCAATGTTGTCCCTCAGGTCTGACAGGAGCTGGCCGTCTGTCTCCGTGTCCAACATGCCAAACAAAACACCCTCCAGGCCTGGAGGAGGGGAAATAAACCAACACATTTTTCTATCAATGCTCCTGTGTATTTTAGTATGGAAAATTACCACAGAAAATATTTCATTTATGGCATTTTTTTTTTATTATTGAAAAAACCTGGGCCTTGTCTTCTCCCCAGTCAGTTAGCCATTGACATTTTGGTCTAGAGTAAAAAAGGTGGCTGAATGAAACCAGTTCTATCATTCAGATTTCCACCAATATAAAACATCAGTACTGAGGGAGGTTCAGTTACCTCATCCTATTGGGCTATCAGGTTAAACTTCTTATAACTACTAGTGTACTCCCAATGTTGCTAGCAAGAAACAGTGTAAGGTATACAATATTCTCGTCATAAGGATTTAAAACAAGCCCAATTAGCACACTGTGGTCAGAACAATGTGGAACGAATATACCCTCAATGAGATAAAAAAAATTCCTTTTTCTTTTTCTCTTCTCTTATCTAATTACCTGTCTCAGCAATGTTGGATCCATTCTTGCTGTCCGTGTTGACAAGGGAGAGTGCCAGGTTGCTGACGTCATAGGCTTCCCTAGTGACAAGTTGTCTCAGACATGACACAGCCGCACGGCGCAACAACAGATGGGAGCTGGCCAGGTTCTCCTATACACACACAGGAATATACAGCAGTATAAGATTTCATGATAACGATAATGATGATAATAATAATAATAACAATGATAACAATAAAGACAATAACAATCATAGTAAAAAACAAACATATCTCTCATAATGTCTAGTCGGGTATCCATTTTATACCCAGGTGAGGTGAGAATAAAGTTGTGATAAAGGACATTACTACAGTGAGAATCAAGGTGAAGTCTTGTGTGAGTACAAAAGTTGGCCAGTCCAGTTCTGGAAGTCTTGGGACAATGACAGGCAAAGGATGATCCAGCCCTGTGTTCAGACAAGGCTAGCCTCTTCCTGAACAACTGTTCTTCTCTTCTCTTAAAGTACACCCAACCCGATCAATATTCTGTCATGTAAAAACAAACAGACGTTTGATGAAATTGTTACTTATATAAAAGAAACTAAAATCTATAAGAGATATCTTGCTTAAGCCTTCGATTTGATGTGTATTTTACATTGTACACATGTACACATCATATATATGATCTTTGTCTATTATCTGTATGTACAAGTTATATTTCATTTTATTGTGCCTTTGATTGACATGTGGGCCAATGGCCTAGAAAGTCTACAATAAACTTCATTCATTCATAAAGAGTAGAGTAGACTACAGGCTGAGTGAGACTCACACAGAGATGTGGGACCAGACTGCTGAGGTTGAGGTGTCTGGGAGCAAACATGTGAAGTTGTTGTAGACAGGCGATGGCCTCGGCCTGCACCAAGGAGTCTGGGTGGGCCTGCATCACAGCACAGCACACCAGGCAGTACAGTCTGGCCGTGCCAATAGCACTGCTGTTTCCTGTCATCAGGGAATACAGGACATCAATGATGATACAAGAATACAAATAAAAACTATGAAACAATAGTTGTAGTACTAGTTCAAGTTAAAAAGATACAAACTATGAACCCAAAGTTGTAATACTAGTTTAAGTTAAAAAGATACAAACTATGAAACAATAGTTGTAATACTAGTTTAAGTTAAAAAGATAAAAACTATGAAACAATGTTTGTAATTGTAATACTAGTTTAAGTTAAAAAAGATAAAAACTGCTATCAAAATCATAATGAAAAGGTTTTTAAAAAAGTGAGTAGTTGTTTCCCCTCTTACTAGTCAAGCCAGTATAGAGGGTACAGACAGGAACAGCTGTAACACCAGAGACATTTTTCGCTGTTGGACCCCTGCAATTTTGTGATTTTGTTCAATTTCGTCATTTTCAAGAAACTGGGAAATTCAGCAATGGGTCTAGAATACATGGCAGCTTGTCCCGAAAAGCCGAGCCCAGGCAAGAGTTAACTGAATGATATAAGTTTCATGTTGTTGTTGTTGTTGCGATCAGGCACAAGTTATGAGTTATTCACTCTTCAAGTGGTCGAATAGACCTACAGAGCCATGGCAGTCTAGCTCTACAACCTCAGACTGGCCCCTTGTTCATAACAGTTGTGCAATGCAGTCACAACAAGACCCCTCCGGACAAGTTTGATAAGCTACCTTGCAGCTCTGGTCCGATGGACGTGATGAGAGCAGACAGACATTTGCCCAGGCACTGGTGCACGTCCACCGTGGCTGGGGGCACAGACAGGAGCAGCTGTAGCACCAGGGACAAGGTGGGCTCCACGTAACTGCGGAACATGGGACCTCCAGAGTCTGCAATCAGTGCCAGGGCATGCAGGGACCACACCTGGGGGGGGGGGGGGCGCCGGGACAGGCTGTCAGACTTCTTACCTTCTTACTCCTCTTTTCATCAACCAGCAAACACATATCAATCCATGTAGAAACAATGCACTGATACTCATAATGATAATGATAATGATAACGGTGATATGATAATGATAATAATTTATTTACATAGTGCACAAATCCACCTAAGTGCTCTGATGAACAATATAAAATGAAAAAAAACATATAACAGATCCTTGCTATTAGAGATCACACCTGGGCTGTGAGATTTCTTACTTACTCTTCTTGTATATCATCTCAGTCTCAAGTAACAGGCTACAAAATGTATCCTTCAGTGGTCATATTCCCTCAAATTGTACAACAAATTTAATACACCCCCCCCCCCCCCCAAAAAAAAAGGGCCAATAATCGGCACTGCTCTTGTGGGGATTATGCGTTGGTTCATCTAAAAGCGGAGCCAATATCACTGAGACAAATACTCTTGAGAAGGGACAAAACAAATGTACAAAATACAAGAATAGTAAATCAATGAGTGACATGTATGAGCTGACTGACCTGCACCACAGGAGAGTTGAAGTCCTGTGCCAGAGCCAGTAAGATGCTGACGGAGGTGTTGAGATGTTGGTTGGAGCCCATACCTCCCACATAGCGGTGCAGACATCCCAGGGCCAATGAGTGGCCTGTACGACTCACCACATCACGAGCTGACTTCAGTCTGAGGGGGGTGAGGAAGACATGGGGAGATACCAGAGGCTTGAGTTGGTTCAAAGCTTTCAAAATCTCAGATCTATATGAATTTGAAATTACACACATTTTCCATGTCTTGAGCCCATTCTTACAAAATTATATCAAAACATAATATGAATGATTATTTGGTTATGATAATGGCAAGCAATTTTGCCTACAAAAAAAAGAAGAGGAAAATAACACACACAGTATTAGTATACGTGAGTACTACCAGAAAATGGGAAGCAAGCCACTTTTTCAGATATACCTAAATTTGGAGCAAATGTCTTAATGGCCATTTAATTTTTGCATTCTAGTTGAAACACAGTAAAAGAGTATATATTTTGTCTGTGTCTCTATACTGATTTTCAGAGTGGCATGAGAGTAAAGGTAATTAGATGTAAATCCTATACTACTACAAGATCTTACTTGTCAAAGCTGTGTTGAGCCATCTCAGCAATGAACTTGTTGTCTCCTACCACCTGAGCCATACGTCCCAAGGCCTCGCCAGCGGCACATCTCAGGATTGGATTGTTACTGCTCATGGCATCCTGCACACAGGGAGTAGAGAGTAATACATGTAAACATTTAGACCACTCATAGTAATACAAAGATTATAGACAGTGGAAAGTAATAAATGAAAGTGTTATAGTCAATTGTATTAAAGTTAGCATACTTCATTGGGGTTCTACAAGTAAACTTGCAAGAGCAACAAAGAGTGATTTAAAGTCTATACAGGAAGTAGAAGCTTTAAGATGCTCACCATGATCAATGAAAAGGCAGCTTTCTTCACATCATCGGGGCCTAAACTGGATTTTAGTTCAGCCAAGCTCTGAAAAAAGAAAAACCACACAAGTTGAACTATCAAAGGGTCAAGTGAAGCAATTCTACATAAGTTTTAAACTAATCAGGACAATCAACATCTCTATAGTTTGCTATACAAAAATTATCCTTAAGAATTCCACTGTTTCCAATTGAGAATAGAGACTGAAAAATAATGTTTGATATATATAATAATGCACCATAAAAAAATGTAATAAAGAAAAGTATCAGTTCAGTAACTAAAAAGAAATATTCAAAAGGCATTATCTTATCACACCAACAAAAGAACCCAAAAGAAAGAACAAACAAGAATAAACTAGGCCTACATAGGAAGCTAAAAAAAAAGAGGATACCTTCAAAGCACATAAGACTGCCGTGAAGACATTCATCTGTACCGCCTGTTGTCGGGGACCCTTTGCCTGTCTGATGCACTCGTTGAAGTGGTTGAGCATCTGGTAGCGGTGTTTGTGTGCCACATGGGGAAAGATGACTCCATACAACTTGACAGAGCTGTCAATCACTGCCACACCCAGGGGCAGGGGGCCTGGAATAGGCTCACTCTGAAAACGGGGTAAAGAAAAAATTGATGCTCATTTGTTCTATGTACGCAAAATTGTTCACATTTTATCCCAAATGTTTGCATTTTCATTGAGGGTCATGGAAATAGGAAAACAGATTTAAAGCCATATTATATTTAGCCTGGAACACTTTGAAATATCTAATATTTACCGAATCAACAGTGCTTTGAAAACGGCAGAAAATAAATGGTGTAAACATGCATTGGCTTGACCCAAGAAATAATATGGACGGGAAAGAGACAAGCGTTTCCGGGTTTCAAGATATGATGTAGGACAAGATACTTCTTTACACATAGGTATAACAACATGAAAGTTTGGCTAGTCTATGGGCATTACTGTAAAGTGTGTATTTGTGACTGACCGGTGGACACCTGATGTACAAGGACTGGCTGTCATGCTCCAGAGTCCCTGACCCAGACGCACTGTTGGGCTGAAGCTGTGGACACACACATACAGACAATAGTGTCAGTTGGTAATTACAAAAATAACCACTGAGCTGTATTGACACTCTTGTCACAGGGGATTCAATCATCAACGTTTTCAGTTCTCAGAAAAGGGCTAAACTGCATTGAGATCAGACTAAAATATGACATGAACAGATACATTTTCTCTAGATAGGCAGTCATGACACAGCTCAGAAACGAGTTAAGTGTTGTATCTCGATGCTATACAACTAGAGCCGATGATGCTTTTCTTTCCTCTGCATCAAAATTGATTAGATTAGTGGGTCCTGCATCACCCTTAGAAAGTAGGCCCACATTTTGTGGGATGGATACATTGCCCGGTCATGTTGATTTTCCTATCAAGCAGCTGTTCAGTATTGAACTAGTTGACAGGATATGTAACACAGCATAACACCCAATTGTTCTGATACAAATATATATATACATCACTGTCATTTTGTCAGACAGTAGATGTTTCAGTATTATAGCGTTTTTCTCATGAAAAACATAAAATGTGCAACCAACAACATGTAGCTGGGACTAAACAAACACGTAATTCATGTAGTATAGTACGGTGATGAAAACAGCAGTGCTGGGGTCAATCCTCATATGTGCACTAATTTTCTGTACTGTGTTTTTCTTGCTTCGAGAGTAAACCAGCCATTCTATAAGCAATGAAAACATTACAGTCATCTTCAAATATGATAAATGTGCTAACACAAAAGTAGACATAGTGGTGAAAATATGAATGTAGATTGTGTACTAGTACATGGAAATGTTGAAAAACAACAACAATGTTTTGAATTGTTTTTCTGATGGGGGTGAGTGGGAAAAATTAGGCAAGGGAATGCCACACCTAGGTAAACAATTTGCTACAAACAATAATAACAAAATAAAAATAAAAGTAAGACTTTTAGGCACAGGGTGGGGTAACATGATTTTTGTTTCAATGATTGAAAAAAACACACACCCAAACAAACAAACAAACAAACAAACA
>JAUELK010188247.1:15700-31469 GCA_031471215.1 Gastropteron pacificum
GCTTGGTTTCGGTACCCCCCCCCCCCCCCCCAAATAAAACCCCAGTGAAAGATACACAAAAGTTGACATCAATATTTACAAAGTGTGTCTAGTTAATAAGGTGTGACGTGAACTCTGGTTCTAGCTGTTTTACTAGACATTGTGTTGTGTGGGTGACTTTATCTGTAGGCTGAATACAACACATTACAAGCAAGTGTCCTCTGCATTTGGAATTTAGGTGTACAAACTTGACTGTATGACAGTTTGTTTGCATGATGTGCACTCTAGGCCTAACACATGACAGACATAGAACACCTGAATTGGTGAAGGGTCAAGTAAGGAACACCGTTCAGATGTATGGAGGAAAAAAATAGGACCATAATATGATGGGATGAAAAGCAATATCAACGTAGAACTGATCCGCAATTATATAAGTGAAGAGTTTCTTGTCAACACATACTAAGTTGGTATGTTAACCTTCGAAGATTGAATAAAGGGAGAGAGAGAAAAAAAATAGCAGGAAGTTTACATTTCACAAGTTTCTACATCAAAGAATTAGGCCATAAAACATACAAGGGTAGAAGATGGGTACAAAAATGTAAGTAGAGGATGGAACAAATGCAAAAAAATTGATAACAAAAAAGATGGGTGTGATCCTTGCCGATAGTAACACAATAACATCTGGTTTTGAAAACTAAAGAGGTCAAAAGGAGGCAACATTGTGAAAATAGCTTGAGATTTCAGAGAGTTCCAGAGAGTGAAAAAGAATAATAGTCAAAATACAACAGAAAAGCTTGAGATTTCTGACATGCTGATGGCTCAAAAGTGCACTAGCTGGCAGCGGGACGGTCAGCCTGTGAGGCGTCAGTGGTCAAGCATACTGGACATTCAGCCTGACTGGTGTGAGCTGTGCCAGGGGCTGGGGCATGCTCTTCACTCCTCTCATAGGCTATTGCGTGTCTCGTTTGGTCTGAGTATGTCCTGTATTCTTTGAGATTAAACAGTTTCCTTCCTTTCTATAAAATCTTTGTCCTTTCCCTTCAGTTAGTAATGATGTTTGTCATCATTATTGACCATTCATTACTTCCATCTTCAAGGATTTATTATACTTTAAAAGAAGACCCCCACCCCCCTCCCACCAACCAAACAAACAAATTAAAAAAAAGTAAAGGAGAAAAGCTTTTAAAAGTAGTCTCAGTCACGTTTAACAATAAAAAATAAAACAGTAAGAATATCTAAAGAAAAAAAAACCCAAACAATATAAAAGACACAAATCTGTGAGAATTTGTTGAAGCCATGAGAGGAGAAGATGGACGGAGGAGTGGATGGGACACACAGAGAGAAACAATCGTGGGCGACTGTTAATTTGCAAGCCTGGAGTAAGATTCCAAGGTTGGGGGTAAGTCGACTCGTACTCACATTTTCCTTATCCACTTTACGATTTGGCTCCATCTAAAGTGTGTGGCGCACAAACAGTGTAACATTACAATTATAGCCATATCAATCATTTGAGTTCAATTTTCTTTGGGGTCAGTTTCTTCTGTGATGAAAATAAATTCTTGTATGCAAAATCATGGAAATGAGACGTTTTACAGAAAGTCACTACAACATCAAAGCAACACAGCTTAAAGGGTCACACAGGAGTCAGAACATCCACTTGTGACAAGGTGAGGAATGTGTTGTTGGTCCAATCACAAGACAGGTCCACTTCTAAAGCATCAATTCATACACAATCACTTATACAGCAACAAAAGTAGAGAGTGAGTGAGAGAGAGAAACAGTGTTTTCAGAAGAAAACAAACTTTGATTCTTCTCAATTATTTAAATAAATAGAACTTTGATTGCGTACCTGCTAGAAAAGAAATGTGTGACAGAACACAGAGAGAAAGGTGAATGAATTGAAAGGCAGTGTGGATAAAAAAAAAAATTAAAAAAAAAAAAAGCAGTTACATTTTCATATAAATGAGCAATTAGGAAATTCCTCAGCCAAATTATTTCATAACTCTTTCCTTTTCTTTTCATTGTGTCTATACTTTGGAACCATGAAAAGGAAACCTTGATCTGATGCAAAACTTCGTTGTGTTAATCAATGCAAAAGCGTGAAAAGGTGTGGCAACTGTCACGCTCAATCACTTTCATGTGGTTGTGGATGAAGACGAGAACGAGGAAGAAGAAGGATGAACTAAGCCCAGCCTGTTGGTTAGTAAAATACTTTTAACACTGCATTCCTTCACTTATCATTATTTTATACGATTGATTTTAATATACTTGAAGATGCTGATGCAAAGACCCTCTTTGTTTTATTTAACATAAAAAACCAAACTTTGTTCATCTGTTAGCTTTGATACCTAAACTTAGAGATATATCTCCCTGTAGAAACATAGAACCTTGCTAGGCTATTCTTAACACTGCTAATAATCAAGTATTATTAAACTCGCATAAAAAAACGTGCACAGCTTCAAAAATTCTTCCACATTTGACATTTCTTGGAGATTGTGGACCTCATAATTTCGTATCAGCCCACACTGAGCTGCCAAAATTCTTTCAGGTGTTTCTACGAAGAGTATTTCCTAACAACAGCCTACACCCAATCCGACCACTATCGTAGTGTAAAGCAGTGAAGCCTCCAGCAGTACTAGAGAGCAGGGTCAAGTCTCACCTGGTCTTCTATAGCCTTGTGGTCTGTCTCCTGCAGCCATGATCCCAGGATGACACTGTCATCTACATGGCACATGAACCTCAGCTGTGACGTCGTCGTGTTGGATGGGTTGTCTGTCAGGGTGAACTCTGCCACCAGCTCACGCAGCAAGTTTGGGTACAGACCTAAAGGTAAACATGTTGTTGTTGTTGCAATCAGGCACAAGTTATGAGTTATTCACTCTTCAAGTGGTCAAAAAGACCTACAGAGCAATGGCAGTCTAGCTCTGCAACCTGGGACTGGAGGGCCTTCAAATTAGCCCCTTGTTCATGCAATTGTACAATGCAGTCACAAGACCCCCCTGGATCATAAAAAGGATAAACATAGAAATACATTATGTATGACACCAACCTATACAGCAAGTTTGGGTACAGACCTATGCTAAACATTACATCAACACTTATAACCCAAAGCCACATCAGTTCTCCTACCTTAACATCCAACCCACTGACTTGTTCAAAACCAGATAAGAACATTGAGATCACAGTTTTATTATAAGCACTCTTTTCAGCCTCAGCTTGCACTATAAATCATTGCAGGATACACATTAACAAATCAGTACATCTGAGACAAAACACTAATCTAAGTGTTTATTAAAAAGTCTTCAGCCAAGATCAGACTTTGCCTATGTTCTAAAAAAGGAGATTTAAGTCAATAAATAAGAGTTAAAGAGTTGCAGATCTATACCAGGAGAGATGAAAGATGAGGTAATGCTTGACTGACCCTCAAAGGACTCTGGGGGAAGCAGAGAGAGGACATCGTAGAGTCTGAGACGTATGGTGGCAGCACTGGCCTTCAGTTGGGTACCATACATCTTGATCACTGACGCCAGCCTGTGGGCATAGGCATGAGGGAAACGCATTCAATCTTCTTAGTGGTAACTTATAAAACTTCATAAGATGGTTATAATAATAATGTGTATGTGATTCATGCATTCTTATATGTACATGTACTTCTAATATTATATTTAAAAAAAAAGAAAGAAATAATATCAATAAGCAAAGTGACTGAGCCTCAGCCAAGTTAAGTGTGCTGTGAATGACATATTTGTTTGGTTCAGTATAAAGCAGCTGTATAAAGTACCAGATACAACCTAGAGGTCTTAGAACTAGATAAGCCTGACACAAACATTCAATATCTACAATAAAGGGGATCTAAACTATTCTCATTCGTTGTAAAAGTAAAATGAGCCTTACGGCGCAAACAGAGTGGATGCGTTGGGCGTTTATTGTTGGAAAATGACGCCATCCACCGAATTCCGTGCTCTATACAATACTACTAGCTCAATGCTGTTGATGACGTCATTTTACAGCAAATAACGGGTGACAGATCCACTCTGCTTGCATCTGAACAAAGAGTGCAGTCAATAAGACAATGGTAAATGAGCTCTACCTCCATGTCTGACTTGTTTCATCAACAAATCTAGAAGAGCCTCCTGAAGACATTGCACATACAAAAATCACATTATACGTCTTAAGGCCACATTGAAAATGCGAAATTTTCTATGATCAGACAGATGGCAGTATGAGCAGGCAGACTAAAAGGTAGATGAAAAGTAGACTCACTGAGACATCATGACCAGGGCACACTCCAGGGGGGCCAACATGCGACGTATCACATCCTCTGTCACTAGGTCTCGGCAGTGCAGCAAGAAACTGTACATGGCTGTCAAAAGTGGAAAATAAGAAGCAAATAATGAAAAGATACATAATAATAATAATAATAATAATAATAATAATTATAATAATAATAATGAAGTGTATTCATAGAGCGCTTTTCCCAAAGAAGGCTCAAAGCTTTGAAAGATACACATTGAGATGCATCTTGACTAGATGGAGAGCAAGAGATAGACAAGCATCAGAAACATGTCAAGTGCATTCAAGTATGATTTCAAAAGATTTCCACTTCCTAAAAAAGAAAGAAAAAGAAAACCCAAACAATTTTACAAACTTGACTAGTGAAATCGTAATCAGCAATGTGAATGAAATTAAAGAAAACACTACAAAAACACATTACATAATTATGCTAGCAGTACAAAGACTGTGCAGTAACATGGTGAGCACATCTAACAGTTTTTAACGATTTAAAACTTTATCATGAAACGATGTCAATCTATATGTAATGTATGTCTTTTACCATGTGATGTACATGTATACAGCGCCATCGAGCACTTTTATGTGGATTTTAGGCGCTTTACAAATAAATTATGAATACTATTGTATCATTATAGTGAGCCTTCTAGCACACATGACAGTCTTCAGAGTAAATCTACAAGGCCTCACCTCCGAGGGCTCCAGCCCGTCCCTCCAGGGTAACCTGCCAGGTGAAAGCTTCCCCACGGATTTTCTCAGACTCCAGCTCCTTCACAGAGCGTGGGAATGCATTCCTCCACAACAGTAACATGCGGGGTAGGTGGTTCTTGATCACAGAAGGGCCTGAACGCATACACATGTGCATCAGTTTGATTTGAAAGGAAATCTTTGAAAAACAAGACAATGATTTCTCATCATCTTGTGTTATTTTTGGTATTAGTCTTCAAGTGTTTATTAGTTGAGTCTGAATTGAGACAAACAAATTTGAAGCAAATTGATTGATAATAATTAGAGCACTATTTACATATTCTATACTAGAGAATGTGGTACTAAGCGTCTAAAAAATTGATGGAAGAAAACAAAAGCTTCAAATACAAGTAGTCAATGTAGAAGTCTTTCAGTTATTAGCATTTATCTTATGGGTAAGTTTTCTGAAATAAATAGGACTAGATGTATCAAAAAAACAAACAAACTTGGCCTGTAGATTATTAAGAGCTGACAATAAATACAACCAAAAAGTGTCTCCGCACACTGACCTAGTGTCATGAGAGCCCCCAGCAGCAGCCAGCCTGACTGAGTTCTCTGTAAGGACAGACGGCTGTTCTGGGAGGCTGTCCTCAGGAGCTCTTCGGCTATACTGAAGATTTGCTGGGAACAAAGAAACCAGTGAGCTTTACTATGAGAAACATTCAGTTCCTATTTTTGTTCTCATTACAATGATGCTTCAAATATCCCAAACCCCATCACTTTCAATGAATAAATGGAAAATATGTTTCACATGTTGATGTTTTAATCTTCATACAACCACTTTGGAGCAACCAATGTACATGTAACAAGACAATACATGTTAACAAACCATACACAGGAGCAACAGAAGAGGGAAATAATTTACACCTCTAACGATCTTCATTGTATTATTGCAAGAAGCAACCATTGCACATTACAGTTCTGACTATGTCGGCCAATTGATTACTCTCTAACCCCATTGGCTTTTTCTCTGATCCTGAGTGTAGATAAATCTATAGTAATCATTATGTCCCCAGCCAGGACCCACCTTTCCCTTGGAGTGTGGGATACCAAGAGGACACTGGTAGACACCTCCTAGCAGAGCGGCCAGGGCACTGGAGTAGCCAGCCACAGCTTCGGGGGAGGACCTCAGCTTGTCCATCCTCTCCACACAGCGGTCAAGCAGAAGGGTCAGTTGGGAGGGCAAGGCTACAGCAATACTGGCCAGGCACCACGAGGCAGACAGTCTGGCCGCATGGCTTGGGTGGATCAACACTGACACCACGGGCTCGATGATTCCTGGACAGTGGGTTGTTACACAATGAGTTTTGTTTACAAATCAAGTTGTCACCATTGCCAAAGTTCACTATATCATACAATCAGTTCTTCAACGGCAAAAATTGACACTCAAAATATACACTTAGTTCCAACCAGTGCATGGACAATTTTTTAACTTGATATAATTGACAAGTTTTGTACTTTACATATAATCAGCAACAAAGTGGTGTATTATCAGCTATGCTAAACAAATATATAACTCACAAGATTTTCACCAATTTTAATGGAAGAAACTTTGAACAGATAGTGCCAAACGTCAATGATAACCAAGATAAGAGCATGCCAAAGACAGGAAGAAAGAAGAGTGTTAATATCAAGTGCTCTGTCACCTGTGGCACACATACAATCACAATGTCCTTATGTGTAGATTTTGTATATTACTCTCCCTTAATCTAATGACTAATGGGAGTGTCTCATTTCTTAATGATTTGTATTACATGTTGGGATGCACGTATCATTGTATTGTGGAAAGTTGAAAATACAAAATGTGAAAAAAAAGAAGAGTGTAAATATGAAGTGCTCTGTCACCTGTGGCGGGTTCTGCCACCAGTGGACTGGCAGAGGTTCCCAGTCTGAGCACCAGACATCCCAGCTCATGTAGGGCACACACGAGCACATGCTGACTCGCTGTCACATCCTGGGCCTGCCCTTTGCCTTCAGACGCATCCACTGCTGCCTCACCTGGTAGGATCACAGAGGAGGTTGTAATAATAATAAAGTTTATTTCTATAGGGCTTATCCAAAAAGCTCTAGGCTCAAGGTGTTTTAAGCTCTTTTTTTAAATGGGGGGTTTTGTCAATTTTTAAAGATATGCTGGCATGGCGTTCCACACAGGTGCAGCGTAAAAAGAAAATGACTTTTCTCTGACGGTCTTTAAACGTTTATGGGGTTTTACAAATAAAAGCTGGTCATCACAGGTTATCACAGGTCTTGCGAGGATCTTCTCGAACACAGCAATGTCATCAGTGCAAGTTTGTGGAGAAGACTGAAAATATTAACATCTTTTCCAGGAGACATCACCCGAGAATTCCTATGACATAAATGAACACTACTGATCACAAGGGATTCTTGGATACCCCATTATACTGAAAAGCAAAACCATGACAAGAAATCACCACGAAAAAGCAATTCACTTTGGTGAAGGGGCCCATCGAACTTTAGAAAATAGAGCATTAGGTACAATCTGAAGATTAATTAAATCTGAGCCTATTGTACTCTCAAACACCCATAGTGTACCCAGTGTGAAAGACAAGTAGCCATAACACTCACCAACAGTGTTCATCTGTTTGATGATGACCTGACAGATCTCCTTGGCTGCGGCAATCTGAGCCTTCTCTCCTAGCATGCCTCCTATGACAGAGCGCATGATGAACTGGACACACTTCCTGGCATATACAGCGTCAACATGGGTGGGCGTGGCACGTGGGTTGGCCACCAGGTCAAGGACATGGCCCAGGAACACAGAGATGTTGCGCTCCAGCCACAGACCTCCCATCAGCTTGATTAGCTCAACATAGGCCTGATGAGAAATGAAATAAAAACATCAGGGAGGGGTAAATGATTCGAACATATGTATGTATCATTGTCTATACTTTGTGGGCTTTGCTTCATCATTCATATGTGCCTTTTGATGCATATGGCGCTTTCAGACCATTTGAATGGGGATTCAGTGCATCCTAAATTTCTTCTATAATTCTTGTTTCAGGATTAAACTCAGACATCAGGTGATAGCTTAGTCACAGTAAATGTCTGTTCAACAGGGGCACTTGTGTTCCAATGCGCTTTACAATGAATGTATTAATTTCAGTTTTATCAAAATTCATATAAGAGGCAGATGTTCTCCAGGGATACAGTCATATTATTATTGATGTTATTATTATTATTATTGACAAAATGAAACAATAAAAGACAGAAGAACAAGTTAGTCTTGTCACTCACATGTGTAACTCCGACCCTGATCTCTCTGTTGATGGGTGTGGCGCCCTTGATCATCTCCCCAGCAGAAGAAGTCTTGAGGAATCCTCCGATGGTCCCCTTGATGAAGCCAGAGGCCAGGATGTTCAGCACATCTTCCAACTTGGCCGGCTTGATCTTGGCTGGAAATTAGTAAAGAATGCAGGCTTCAGTTAAACAAATGTTTCATGGTCTTCCTTTCATTTTAAAAGACAACAATCAGATTCAACGAATTAAGACACTTTGGTTGAACAAATAAGTTGATCTTAGAAAGTCCAAAACTAATCCTGGTGGCGGATTAGCTCAGTCGCTAGCATGCCGGACTCAGGGATACAAAGACCGATGTAAAAAAACGGTGGTAGAACTCACCAGAAACTTGTTTTGTAGTTTGAGCCTTTGCCATCAAGTTCCCAAGCAATTTTGCAATGGTGCATCTGACATCATAGTTGGATCCGTCCAGGGCGCGGAAACATATGGAGGCTGCAGTCTCCAGTTCTGTGGTGCTCATGAAGGGTGCCTCATTGATCAGTTCATTCATACACTACACATAGAGAGGGGTGGGACAGGTAGAAATATTAGTGGAATTGCCTCTTTGATGCTGATATCTTGACCATTTAATTTGTTTTACTGTTCTCATAACTTCAGAGATAAAAATTGCTCATGGATTGTCACAATTTAACTTTGTTTATCTTATTTTTTTAAACCTTCACTTTGACTGCAACATTTGTATAGGTGAAAATAATATAACTGTCCAAATTATTCATCACTGTATGGGCACTTGTGAATAGCTAGGAGTTCTCACAACAAACTGCAACAGGATGAAACATCTAGTTATAGACTATATGAATGTCTTGGAAAAACTGAGCAATAAAATAAAAATTGGAACTGTACTTAAGATACAACTTTAAAGACAATACTCATATCTTCCTTTAATAATATTAATAATGATAATAATCATAATAATGGAGATTATTTGTTATGCACTGAATCCCCATTTCAATGGGCTTGAAGTGCCATACACATTAAAAGCGAATACAAAACATGGGCATGACAAGGCAAACACAACATGTTACAAAAAAAGAAAGACAAGAAAAGAAAAACCAAACCAAAGGAAAACCATTAGCAATGTAGATGTATTTATGGTTTAATCAGTTCTCCTGTGTACCTTGGCAGCAGCCTGTCTGACAGCCATGGCTCTGTCCGTCATGGCATGTCTGCAGGCCTTGTAGATGTCTTTGTGAGTGCTGGAGCCAGCAGAGCCCAGACCCATCACCAGCTTCTCCAATGTCTGCATGATCTCAAACCTGCCTTGGGACTGAAGCAACACAGAGAAGACACAACGCTCTAGGTTTCGTATGTAGGCCTAACCATATTTAATATGTTTCAATATACTTTTCATGTGTATTAATATAATAGAAAATCAGTCCCAGCTAATATACTTTAATGTTACAATCAGCACATGGCACCAACAAAACTGCATATAAAAATGTCTAAATAACAAAATTAAAATATAAATCTGAAGAAGTTTACATTCATACCTTATGTTTCTTCTCTTTTAAGATCTGTATCCTTTTCACAAATCTGACAACAAGAAAAATGCTCACACTCTTTTCCAGTCAATATACATGTGCCGTTTTGACTTTAGACCTGCCTATAGATAAACACAACATTCTATGACCTTTAAGTTATGTTATCCCATAAATCAACACAAAGTACATTTGCTTTGAGACTGTAGTGGTTACACATGTCTGTGTGGAGGATGAAGTAATGTCTATCTGTCCCTGTACACACCTCAGCATTCTTGAGTGCTTTGATGAGGATTTGCACTGTGTCCTCAAACGATCTTCCCGTAAGACGGCCAAGTTTCTCATACATGGCTCCCAGGCAGGCGATTGCAGCCCTGAGAGAGAGTGAGAGAGAGAACAAAAGAGAACACATAGAACGTATGTCTGTCACTTGTATGGTGGCATATGTCAAGGGCTCAAGTATAAATACAGGCATCATGGATGATATTATTGATTTGGAACTTTATATTCCTGATGATGAATGGTGTGTAGGTTAAAAATGCTTGTTGTAATGACCTCTTAATATTTCATTTTTTCAACAGCGGTAATAAAGATTATCGGCAACAACGATTATCATCAATACTTTCACCACTGTCACCACCATCCTTACAGTGACAATAATGAAATTAATAACACTTTGTATTCAATCTGGTGAATTCAAACTTGCAGCCTTTGTCGCGGTGTGCAGAAATTCTTGCTAATCACTTGTAATAAAGAGAATAATATTATGAAGGATGCCCCAGGGAGAAGGAGAAGTTAAGGAGAAGGAGAGGAAGAAGAAGAAATAAGGAAGGGGAAAAAAGGGAGAAAAAAAGAAGAAAGAAGAATCAGATGTGTATACAGTAGGCCCCAGGGTGATAAGGGGGAGTGTCTGAGGTGCTGTCAACAAGTCTCCCCACCACATGTAGGCCACATGGCGACTGTTTACCTTACAAGCACCTCTACTGGGGGGGTACACCTACCCCGTGTACAATGTACCTCACTAAGGTCACAGGTAGACACAGGTGTTGCATAGTTCACACCTGAGGGGGCTGCTAGAAGAGGTGCTCCAATGAAAAAAAGTTAAAGGGCTGGCTGGCTATTTCCTGGATGGAGTCTTCATAGTCATAAGTGATGAAAGAATTCCCAATCTTTGAAGAGTCAATGATTCTCTTACTTCATAATTTCCTTCCTTTCTCCTGAGCATATGTGTTTCATTTGTATGTGTGTGTAAGTGTGAGTGTGAATGTGTGTGTGTGTGTGTGTGTGTGTGTGTGTGTATGTGTGTGTGTGTGTGTGTGTGTGTGTGTGTGTGTGTATGACTATGTATTTGTTTGTGTGTGCATGTGTGTGTGTGTATATCTTTGTGTGTATCTGTGTTTGTAAGAGATGAATTGGGGGGAAGGGGGAGCTTGTTCCTTATGTGGATACATTCCCTTGAAAAAGGTACCTGATCACAGACAGTGAGATATCTTGACAGAATGTTATACATGTTTTGTACTATATGTTTTTGTCCCTTCGTATGTGAACTTCTATGTGCTTGCTTAAAGCCCTTGATTACATAGTATCATCATCCACTGCAGCCTTTTGTTCCACAAGGAAACAATGAAGAGGCATACGCCGAGTAAGCTATCACCATCATAAACTCACAGTCTTGAAGGCAGGTAGCTGGGTGAGTCATCTTTGTTCTTGATGATGTCGTTGCACTTGGTGATGGTCGCGAAGAGGTCAAAGGTGTCTCCCACACTGAAGATGGAGGCCAGACAGCGGGCCAGCAGTTTGCGGGTGGGAGGTCCGGGGGACTCTGTGATCTGGAGGGTCAGCTGGGCCACCAGCTTCTTCTGGCTGCCCTTGATGTCAGACTGCGGACACAACAACGTGGGGGGATGGTTAGAGGGTGCTGAATGTGATCCGACTGGGGGATAATGTTGAATGGATTAAAAGAGAGAAAGAGTTTTTAAAGAGTCTGCAAGGGTTCACTGGATAGTGCTGAATTTCATGTTGAGAAAATAACTTGGGTTAAAAATCCCCCCCCCCCCAAAAAAAAAAAGTACAAACATGCATACATATGAACAAACAAACAAAAAGCAACAACAACAAACGACAAGAATGATGAAAAGAAACATGCAAAAAACACACACAAAATTGCTTTGCTATTTGCATGGATAAGAAGACTAAACATCAAGGACTTTTTTTTAGGAAATTCCAACATACACAAAAGAAACGATTTTTAAGCCTAAAGATATAATATGCAAAACCCATGCATGCCACAGCAACGAGTATGACTCCTTGAAAGGAATGTTTGAAAAGGAAAAATAACAAATTGTACCAAGAACAACAACAAACCAACAACAAACAAACAAAAACAATAATGACCCTAACATGGACCAAAACGATCAACTAGAAAGCTAAAACAGCAGGGGAGATATGGAGGCAGGGTGAGCAAACACAGTTAAGACAACAAAACAAACAAAGAACTCTGATAGAATGAAAGAAAGAAAGATAAGAAGGGCTGGAGAAAACGTGTATGAAGAAAGGTTCAGCAGAGGAGACAAACGGGTAGATAAAGAAAGAAAGATAAGGAGGGGTGGGAGAATACTAGCGAGAAGAGAAAAAAAAGTGTTATTCGTTCTTGGAGAAGAGAAAAAAAGTGTTATTCGTTCTTGCTCATATCTTCTGGTATGTTAGCACTAGTGTTCAGATGTGCAGCGTTATTTACTGTATGGCGATGTTCAAGATCTGTATCAGACTACCTTCTTCATCCACAATATTGGACGAAATGTCAGTCTGACTAACGTACTTTTTGAGTTTTTTTTTAATTTTGTTTTTACACTCCTAGTAACACAATTAGCGAATGTAAGAGGAGGCACCAACGTATTAACGTCCGTCTCCGAAATGACATGGCTGGATGATATTTAAACACTGCCTTCACGGGGCTGGATGATTATTACTGTTTAAACACTGCCCTCACGACCCCTATCGAGATTCCCCCCCACACGGGGATTCGAACCATGGTTGCTCGCTCTGACACCAAGCGAGTTCGTCCAACAAGTTAACCGTTCGGTCATCGCACAGCCCTGGTTTGTGTAAAGAACGAGGCAGACCTCTACCCTTGGTGGAACTGCTGACAATGCAGAGACACGAGGCGAGGCAATCAGTAAAACAAAGAGAGAGAAAGAACAGAAAACGCGCTGTCTAAGACATTCCATACAACGAGAACCAGCCTGCACATCCGTAAGCCAAGAATGACTGACCCCCACCACTCACACAGCTCAAACAGAGTGAAGAGAGGGAAAACAAAGGGCAATACATAACAGAACATGGAAAAAAGAATAGGATAATGAAGCACTACACAAACTGTACCAACTTTTTTGTTGGCCATGTAATTAGGCTTAACCCGCCCTGTTCACAGCAGAATTCGACCTAAAGACATATTCACAAGAAAATCAAAATGTCCTTCAAGCACAGCTAAAGAAAACTGAAAACTGTGGGGAGAAAGCAACCCCAAACACACAAAGAGAGGAAGTCTCAGACGAGAAAATAAAACGAGCTTGAGGACAGGGTAAGAACGTGGAAATTAAGAGAAAGGCAGGCAGACAGACACAGCGAGAGAAAGAGAGTAAAGGGAAAACAAAATGATACCGAAAAAAACAAGCGTTGGAGAAAAAGATATAGCAATGTTGAGAAAGAACGAAAACCCCCAAAACTCACAAAGTAAGACAAATCAGGGGCGACGGGAAGATATTGAAGAGTAAAGGATGCCAAAAGAAAGCTTTCCTTCAGAAACGAAAGCTGACAATCTGGTGGAAAGAATCCTTGGTGCAAACGACGAACACGTATCATCACACTTTTGGCTGTTTGTTTAGTGCAACATTTTGGTATTTCAACAACATAACCGCCTTTAAGTAAACTGTGTTGACGGGTTGGCATTAACTTCCGAGTTTGAACGTTCTTGCTGCTGTTCAATTATATGAAAACGCATGTGCGCGCGGCAATTATGTCGAGCCTTCACTCCCCAAACGTGGGTGGTTTGATACCTCTATGTGACCAAAGTAATTGATTAACTCAACACAGGCCATCATGTCTTGTTGGTTTGGGCCTACCTCTCAGATCCGACCACTGGAGGCCAACGATACAAACGTGCAGAGGGGACAAAGTGTAGGCGGATCTGAAGTGTAAGACCGACCATGATTTGCATAGAAAAAAGAACATGTCAAGTAAAGCTTATGATTTTAAGATCAGACTCATTTACAAATAATGGAAAGGAAGAGGGGGGGGGGGAGGGGGAGGGGGGAATAGACAAGCGTATACGTGAAATTCTTGTATTCTGACAGTTTTGTTTGTTTAGTTTTATGTTCCCCAATGTTTTGTTGGCCTTGGCCTGTCCAGAAGTGGCTGACAAGTTAAGTGCTCGCTACCCAGGCCCATCATGAATGCATCACTCAGGCAGCCTCTCGTATTGCCACGGAACATTTACGACTTGCCTACAAGACCGTGTTTGTGTGTGTGGGAACCAGTGTCTGTGGAGGCAGGTATGGAGGCAGGTAAGCGTGCAAAGTGTTCCAACGACATAACTGGCGAGGTCCCAGCCTCTCCAGTGGTGAGTATTCCATGTACGTCATCAAGACAGCACCAAGACTACCTGCGCGAAAACATCCCGAACATCGCAGATTCCAAAACCTGGATGCTTGGCCACTTTTTTCTTTTACGCCCCCCCCCCCCTCCAAATATGTTCTTTTCTTACCTGTAATTCAAGTCATTAGCCCCTGAGATGTTTAGACTGGGTAGGTAAGCTACCACCGCTTTCGTGGGATCCTGTTCCATAATCCTGACTAATGCAGAGGCTACGTGGAAGGAGGATCGAGTTAGACGCACAACAGAAAAATAAAACCATCGACCTTTTAATGGTTGACCTAAACAATTAGAAAGCGATTATAGGTTTCAGTATAATCACTTCGCCATTTTGCTTGAACGCATTTCCCACGGAAATTCGAAGACATCGTTTAAACATTTCAGGAGACTTTACACTGCCCCCGGCAAGTCACGGTACTGACGGAGATTGTTGAAAATGCCTTTAAAAAACAAAAACAAAAGCAGAAACAAACAAAAAACTCGCAATCTTGAAACTTTGAAGGTCATGGCTTTATTTGTATAATTTGTAGGTCGTGATCTTTGTGTAAACAGGATCAAATGCCAAGATTTATATATTTAAAAAAAAAGAAATATTACATTGGTAATTTCTGCAACGTATGTGTGCCAAATATGATATGATGGAAGCGAACATTCAAACACGGAAGGTTTATAGAGATACAGGCTACAGTATTCATGCTATACACCAAGCATAGCATACCGCCGTTAGCCGTGGTACCTCCATAAATGTACATGGTCTAGAGTTTACAAACGGAAGAGATGTCAGGAGAAAGCAGCCAAAGAACCGTCTCCCCATAACTAACACAATCTCCGGATCTGGCACAAAGCACAAGGAAGTCTCGAGGAAGCCCCCCAGTCTCCACCGGATTCTAAACAAAGCTAAACACTTCCTCCACGTCTGATCGCAATCCAAGGTTCACCCTACTACAAAGAGGATAAAGAACAACAGCCAACGTTTATTCTACTATCTCTAGCCTGGAAGTTGTATTCAACATAAAGGTCTTCATGTGAAGATAACACATACTACAATTTTTGATAAAAGATGGCTTTATATTTATTGTCATTCCTTTTATTTCTCTCTCTCTTCTTCCTTCACAATCCATTCTTTCAGACTACCGCCACAAGCGAAGGCCAGAAGCAGTGAAAGACAAGACCCAAAGAGTGCTTAAAATGTATACATTCAAATATAAACAGCTACTAAATGGCTGATATGCTTCCCATTCTTTCTCCCCCCGCCCTCTCTCTCTTTCTTTCTCTCTCTCTCTCTCTCTCTCTCTCTCTCTCTCTCT
>JAUELK010188248.1:0-20365 GCA_031471215.1 Gastropteron pacificum
TCTTTACTTTACTTGTTACTTTACACACACGCACACACACACACACACAAACACACAAACACACACACACAAACACAAACACACACGCACGCACGCACAAACACACACGCACAAACACACATGCAATGCACACACACACACACACATACACACACACACACACACAACCCCGCCCCCCAAAAAAAACAAACAAAACAAAAACAAACCCCAACATAACTCACAAAAAAACACCTAAATGAAAACACAACCCAAGTGAGGCAAACCTTCATTTGGCTGTATAATTTATGTATTTTGTATTTTTCCTTCCTCCCCTACAGGTGGTATGTCCTTGCGGCGCCAGCTCCAACCCCCTCAAGTTTCGGGAGATGGTGCATTACATTTCAGCCACTGCTCTTGTGTAAGTACATTCCTTCAAACATATTCAGTGTACAAAATGAAATTCATCAATACAATGAAGAAAAGTACAGCAGTTACAAGCATATTCTTACATTATAGTTCAGTTTGGTAATAGTTAACACACCATTTAGTACAATTTCAATCCCCCAAAAAATCTCACCAACAATGAAGGATCAGAAACGAGAAATGGTTGCAACTAGACTCTGATAATGAGCACAAGGATCATAAAGTTTTCTCTGTATTTTGAATTATTTGAATTACATTGAATTTGTTTTCTCCTTTGTCTTTTGTTTTCTTTTTTTGGGTGTGGTTTTCAGTGTGGTTTTCAATTTAAGATTACCAATGTATCTTGTCATTACCTACTTTCTCACCCTGCAGGTCCCAAGCACGTGTGATGCAAGAGACAGGGGACGCTCTACATCCAGACAGATTCGGTCTCCTCCTTAGGAATGCCAATGCCATGGGAGACATCAGAGACTGTCCAGTGAGAACTCCATACTATTTATTTTATCCCATAAAAAAAAGTCTATGCATATGTTTGAATAGTCAATAATTTAGATTACCCGGTACTTTGTATCATTCTGATCTCAGAGACCTGTCTTTGAGTAGCAAATATTATATGACATATTCTATACTTCATTAATTATTCTAATCTCAGTGACATGCCTTTAAATGACATGTATACTTAGAGTGACATGTACTTCATTTATCATTGCAGTCTCAATAATTTTTCTTAAAAATGACAAAAATGTACTCTTTTCTCTCAGGGTGGTTGTGGAAAGAAAGTTCAAATTCGCCGCTCACTGTTGAATGCCCCAGATGTTGGTGAGTGGTTTGTTGTTGGAGTCCTACATATTATTGTTGTTGTGATTGATGAGTCACTCTTACTTAAATTAATAATTTTTTTAGTTTAACAGTTTAGACACACATTTTCAGTTTAAAAAGAAGAAAACAAAAAAACACATTATCGATAAGCTAAACTTGTGGATTTCATACTGTGTTAGTTGATTACATTTTGAACATACAGCCTCATATGTTTTCTTTTACATTTAAGTTTGTCATTTCTCCATTTCAATGATTTCTTAGTTGGTAGTTATGCTCATCAAAGGAATATACTGTAGTCCCTTAGTCTCAACTATAGTTTTTGTTGTTGTTGTTACACTAAGCATACAGCATTACCAGTATTTGGTTGCATTTGTATTTACCTTTGGTTGGTTGAGAACTTTGTGTGTGTGTGTGTGTGTCTAAATTTTGTTCATTGATGTAACAGTGTGATCATGTTTGCTCCTCTACTCTACCTCCAGTGAGCATCGGGCTGGTGTGGGACTCAGATCATCCCTCAGTAGAAACCACAACAGAAGTGGCCAGAAATATCGGAACAAGCATCCTCATGCAAGATGTAAGTCTTATCTTCACGTCTCCTTGGAAACTGATGTGCTTATGGTATTTGTGTTGTCTGATATTGTGTGATGAAGTATCAGGAAGAACTTCGAAACAATTTCATAAATATGAACGGAAAAATAAGAAAAATAAAAATAAAAGAAAAAACAAAAGAAACCTGTATTTTGTTAACATATCTCAATAGTTGTTATACTTCTTTAGTTACTATTTTTATTGTTATTTTTACTACCTGCCTTGCTTTTCCCAATGTTTGTAAAGTGAAAGGAGGTTCACTTATCACATTGCTACAAATCCTCTCTTTTGTAAAGTAAAAGTAGGTCCACTAACAAGAGTCCCACAAATTCTCTCATCCACCCAGGTGTTCCACTCAGTTATGCAAGACCTGCGCTCAGTGCCCAAGCTGTCCCTGGTAGGCCTAGTGTGCTACTATGGCAAGCATTACTCCACTTTCGTCTTCCATAGCAAGCTGCAAGTCTGGATCTACTTTGACGACGCTACAGTCAAAGAGGTATGTAGTTTTAGCACTCTAGAAAATATATATTGTAAGGGATATTAAAGTTGACAAAAAAAGAAGCTTTTCTGTTAATGTTAAGATTGGTTAAATATTTGTTCTGTAAAAAACTTGTTTCTACCATTATTATTGTAAATTAACAAAAACTTTTAAAAATATGACTTTGAAAACTTCTGGCACAGTATTGAAACAGCAATTTAGGATTTGTTAATATTTGATATAGGCCTAAGGGGATTTTGCTGGTACAACAAGATTTTGTATCTTGAAGTATAGGAAAACATAAATCATAAGATGCATTGTATTGCTGCTGTTAAGTGTCATCTAATTACTCTTATTTTTTTTTAAATTTCAAGAATGGTTCTTGTCTTAACAATGTTATGAGTTCAATGCATATTTTGTTCTCTCAGATTGGGCCTAGATGGGAACATGTGGTGGACAAATGTAGCAAAGGTCGCTACCAGCCTCTACTGCTGCTTTACACCAACCCTAATGCCACTCCAGTATCTGTGGAGACAGCTCCAAAGAAAAGAGTTATGGCTACCGGCTACAACCTCCCAGGTGTGTATAATGAAGGTTGATTGTGTTGCTGTAAATATAGTGGATTCGTCTTTAGAATAAAAACAACTTTCATCCTGTGTCTCTGTATTTTTTTTACTTCGTTTAGTTACTTCTATAACTTGTGAAGCACCTCCCACCTCCTCCTGGAATGCCCTGCACTCGCAGTGGCAAGACGAACCTACCTACCCCTCCAATCAACAACCCACAGCATTCTTTATGGACCCCTCAATCAGCTCAGATAGACATACAAATACATAAGACTGGCATTGGCCGATAAGAGTGAATAACTCCACAGCAGGGAATAGCAACAACAACAACAACATAACTTGTGAAGTGGATGGAAGCAGAAGATGAAGTATTTTCAGTACCCTCTATCTATTAACTTTATAGAATCGATAACTAACATATAATATAAAAAAGAGTGTAAGCTGCAAATGTATTACAAGTGTATCCACATTGTCTTGGATATCTCTCTGCTTTAGCAAGTTTTTCTAATTCAGCCCTATCTCTCTTTTTCCTACCCATACAGGAGGCCCTGATGATGAGAGCAGTCTGGATAGGACGCATGAAAGCATCAGCAGTCAACAATCTCTGCACCGCTCACGCACCCCCAACCCTGAGCCCTGCACCCCTCACCCAGAACACATATCACCCAGAGCTCGCTCAGTCACACCATCCACTGCACTGTCTGGCGCACCAGACCCTCACTCGCGTGACGACTCAGGCTCACGGTCGGGCGAACACAGCCGGCAGCAGAGTTTCCTCATTGCTATGACAGGGAAGGGAGAGTTGGGCAAGGCTAAGCATCCACTGCGCTATGGTGGCCAGGCAGGAGGGGCAGGAGTGCCTGGACCAATGATGCCTGTAGGACAGAACAACTCGTCCTCCCACCAACATGGTCACCCGGGATCCTTCCCTCCCCCACCTCCTGAAGAGGGAGGCTACTCTGACTACACCCTCTCCACCAGTGACCAGTACCGCCGGCCCACAATGGGAGGCTTTGAGCCTGTCAAACTTCCGCTCACACCCAACCAGAAAGGGTATGCAGACTCTCCAAGAAAGGACAGTTTCAAGAAGGCTCGAGACAGCAGTGGAATCAGGGCAGATGTGGTTAGGTACCAAGTTGATGCATCCAGGAGCCATGACGTGAAGTCTCCAGAGTTCCAGTACGCTAACCAGTCTAATCGTGGACAAGACTTTGATCCCAACCATCCCCCAGCGCTTCCACCTAAAAGCAATGGCAGTGGAAGTGGGTCAGGAATGAAGAACTCTGCTTCCATGTTCTACCAGGGAGGTTCTGGGCCATCCTTCCCCCACATGAGACAGAGGACAACCAGCCAGGGAGGCAATGACGAGGCCTATGCCTCAGACACAGGCAGCAGTTTTGAGGGACAGCAGTCCCAGCACATGGGGGTCAAGCCAATGTCCAGCAGTCAGAACTATGACCATCTGGATGGACTCTCTCACGGTCACACCCCAGTGCAGTCCGGTCTGGCCACTTTACCTAGAAGGAGGAAAGAGAATTCTTCCAAAGACATGGATTCCAACCAACAGCGACCATTGTCTACAAGTTCTCAAGATCATCATAATAGCAGCTCTAGGGGGAATTTCAGCAGTTTCAAACAGCAGCTTCAAGATGCAAGGCCAACATCTAACCCAAAGTTCTTTATGGGAGAAGATGGTGGGGTACAAGTGACTACATCAGACCCCAAAGGCCTCCCCCCTCCGGTACCCAACAGGCAGCAAACTCCTACGTCTGGCTTGATGAAGGAAGCCTCCAGCAAGAAACTCACAGAGGCTGAAAAGAAAGCAAAGAAGCTGAAGAAGGAGATGAAAAAGGCAGAGAAGAAAAAGATGAAGTCAGAGGCCAAAATGGCTGGGGATGTGTTGAACAAATCTGGTCTCAGCACATCAAGTGTCAGCAGTTTCGAAGGCAGCAAGGACCGTCCTGAAGAGTTCCAGACTGAGAAGCTGATGTACATTGACCGTCGGATGGTGGAGAACATTCTGAAGCACCAAGGCCTTCAGAGGCAGCCGTCCACACACAGCACCAACAGCCAGACCAGCTCCTCAAGTATTGAGTCTGACAGCTTGATGGGTCGCCTCTTAGCTTCCAAACAAGGTGAACCTGGTCTGCACACAGATCTGTCTTTTGACAACGTGTCCCTGGGCTCACACAAGGACTCTGGGTATGGCAGCAGTGACAGGAACAGCTCCAGCTCCACAGGAAGTGGCACCATTGACCCCTACACACAGTACTTCATCAGCAAGAGCATGGTGGTTCCACGCAACCTCAACCCTCAGGTGAGAATTTGTTTTTTTGTGTAGATTCCAACTTTAAATGTTAGCTATACCTGATGTGTCAATGTCGTGTAAAGGTGTAGATGTTTGTTTTGATATACAATGTTTTTCTATGAGTGAACAAGGTACACCATTAAATGTCTTTAAACATAAGAAGTGAGTGAAAAGGCTTTTTAGATAATGCTCATACAGAAACAAAAACAAGTTCAACTAGTTCCTGTATATTATTTTCACTGGAGGGTCTATTTATGAATTTCAATTTTGTTTGTTATTCACTTCACTCCATTTTACAAAAGACACACTGGTTTGAAAAGACGACAATTTTCATCAATCATCCTTTCCCCTCTTCAACAGTACTTGGACCGTCCATCCCACCAGGTTGTAAGTGACTTCACGTCCCCAAACTCTAACATGTACCCAGCTGGCAGCCAGGACCTCAAAGGCAAGGGCTTGTCTAATCTGTCCAAGGAGGAAATGAACCGACACATCTTTGAGACACTCTCACAGAGAAAGGTGAGCACAGTGGAATACCACCAGTCATCAACCCTTAGTCATTAGGTTTGGTTTTCAATATTTTGCTTATTTATGCACAAAACATTTGATTCTCTACTAAGTGTTAAGCCTTCATGGTGTCTTTTTAAAAAAAAAGCAACTTTCTCTTTTTTCTATAGAACAAAATAAATCAATTTACTGAAACGGCTTTAAGATCTTAAGAACTAGGATGATATCCTTTGTTTTAAATGTGAAATGTGAGTGAACATTTTTGGAATTCGATAAAAGAAGAATGGAAATGTAATTTATTTTAAAAAAATGTGTATTATCTATAACTGACTACCTTGACGACACTGTCTCCCATGTTCCACAGATCATGCATCCCATCAAAGAGAGCAGTCAGGAGGACATTCTCAAGATCTTGCCCAAGGAGACATCCACTGCACCAGCTGAGAAATCAGAGCAAAGACCTCCGCCAATCCCGCCCAAAAGTGAGTCGTCTTGTCAAGGCTTGTGATCCATTTTGTTAATGTACTGAGTTTTATTTTGCTGACAATAGAAAATAGATATTTAGTGATATAGAGCTGTGCATTTTTATGTTTTTTTCTCTCCATAAATAGTAGAAATGTAAACAAACTTTCTGAATTGAAAGCTAGAACAATATCTTGGTCTACATTGACTACAAGAAACAATTTAGGATTTAACATATTATTATTGATGCATATGTTGCTGTAAAGTCCAATGATTTTATTGTTTTATGTTTTCTTGTGTTTTCAGACTTTGCAGCCTTCCAAGTTTCGAAGTCATCTCACCAAAAAGAACCATCTCTTGACAGTTTGGACAAAGATGGTAAGTCAAAACATTTATTCTGATATGTTTTTTCCCCAATGTCTTTCAATTTAAAGAATGACGATGCATACATCTTGTCATGGAGTATGCACATATGATAATGCTGGCATAAATCATCGAAAATCTTTCTTACTATCAGAGTTTCTCAGTATCAGAACTGGTCTTAAGTTATATAAGCCTAGCTACATCTAAGTTAACAGAATATTTATTTGTGTACATATTTCTATGTATGTATCGTAAGAGTATATAGATCATACATCACATTTCACATCTTGTGTCCTCAGAGGTGAATAATGACTATTTCGTTTCAATGTGTGAGAAGGCTGATGAGTTGATGGACAAATGTATCCTTGCTGAGACCAGAGAAGACTTGACGGCAGCCAGATGCTTCTGTGACAGTGCTTTGGGTAAGAGTTCAGTCTTTCTCTGTTATCTACCAACTTCATTTCTATGCAAACATTTCCGATAGATGGACTTTTCATGTGTTCAATATAAATATTTTAATCTGCAACTGTTTGTTAGGTTAGAGCTTCAGTAAGCAAACAGCATTTTCTTGTCTCAGATTATTCTTAGTGGTGATTGTTTTGGACATGAACTAAAGAGCTCATTAGACTGAAGTGTTCTTGTGTAGTGTAAGGTTTAAGTAGTATCAATAGCATCAACCAAAATTAGAACACAAAATGCTCATTAAATATCTCCTGTCAAATATTGGTCATTAGTATCTCTCTATATAATAACTTTTTCATTTATCACTATTTGAAGACTGCTTGAAAGAGGCGATGAACCAGCTGGACATTTCGAACAAAGCCCAGGTGTACGCCCAGAAGAAGCACAACTCCTGCCTGCTCAAGTCTCGCAGTTTGTTCAAGAGAACATCTGTACATTCAGCTGATGGAACAGTGCAAGGTGGAAAAAGGTATGCGTCTTTTCCTTTGAGGGATTTAATTTTGATAACATTTCAGTGACAACAGTCTAAAGTACAATTAAAACACTGTTATTGATATTCTTTTGATCATTCATTTTTTTTTCAATGACCTCTACATGCGTAAGTGATTTTGTTTTATGATATTGCCAACTGGACTTGAGAATTTTGATGATCCTATTATAAATTATAGAGTTTAATGAAACCAGCAGGCCTATAACTTGTATATATCTCCCAGTCTACTCTATTACTAACTGATGTCTCACTGTCTGTGTACTCAGGTCCAGTATCACCAGCACAGACTCTGACAATAGTGACAAGCCAGTGAGAAGGAACTTGTCCAAGGACCGACTCCTGGCCACAGGGAGACCTTCCTCGCGTACAGGACTCACCCAACATGGGTCAGGCCACCCCCCAGGACCCCCACATGGTTCAGGCCACCCCCCAGCCCAAGCAGGGCCCGAGGAGCCCATCCACAATGCCAACAGCCGGAAGTCTCCTCTCCCCATGTCTCAGCCCATACCCACGTCATCCAGACAGAGGCTCAGTCAGTCAGGACAGCAAGTGCAGCCCTCCCCTAGCTCATCTTCATCATCATCCTACACTGCACCAGCTCCAGGCAACCACCCAGGTCTTCAGTCTCATGTGTCAAGATCGGCAGCATCCACCGACTGGGCAGATTCTGAATCGGCCCATTCCAGGTCTGGCAGTAATAGTTCCATCCGCTCTTCCGCTTCTGTGCCCATGTCCATGGCGTCCCAGGCTACAAGTCAGACCATGGTGAAGTCACAGAGTGCCACCTCCAATACCCCAGTGCCACTGGATGCTTATGGCACTCTGCCTAGGAACAGGAAGCCCAGGAGGACTTCAGACCCCACAGGGAACTCTGAGGTTTACCAGATGTACCTGAACAGACAGAAGCAACACATTCAACAAGGCAGCAGTAGTGGCTCTGAGAGCCGAGAATCAGACAGTGGCTGTGAGGGCAATGGGCAGAAGAAGTCCAACAAGACAGAGATCAGGGAGTTGCTTGAGAACAACTTAGGTCAGAGACCTATGGGTCAGTACAACCAGGCCCAGCCTCAACATCAAGACAAAAGGCAGCATGTACAGCAGAGGCTGAGTTATGATAGCTCTGGGCAGAGATCTTCAGTGTCATCCAATCACAGTCAGCAGGGACTCCCACCATCCAGTCGACCGGCCATCCATCACTCTCACAGCTCCTCTGTGTCCTCTCTGCCAGGCCAGGACAGAATAGACCCCCATGGCCACAGTGCTCAGTCATCTATGTCTTCTGATGCAACTATTGTCTCCAGTGTTCAAGAATTCCAGCCTCAGCCCTTGAGGCCATACACTCACCCAGAGTCTGGTGGTCACTCATCTCACCCCAGTGGTCCTAGGGCAGGAGGCCAGTCCAGCCACTACAGCCACCCACAGAGTCTCCACTCTGCCAGCCAAGGGCCTGGGCCACAGTACCCAAACCCTCACTCAGTGTCCGGCTATAACCAACCCTTGCCAGGTCAGAGAGGGGCCCCTCATCCAGCAGCATATCCAAACTCGTCCTCATCCAACACGTCAACAAACTATCCATCAAACCACTCACAGCCACAATATTCTCGAAGTCAACAGCTGTCTCAGTCTCGGCCAATGCCTCCTCCTATGTATGTGAATCCAGCAGATCCTAGTCACAGTTCCAGTGGAGGACATCCCAGAGGGTCTCAACCTAGCAATGCTAGACAGCTGGAGGGTCAGAATCTCAATCTTGCCAAGTCCCCAGGACGTCCCGGAGCTCCCTCTAGAGGCAATGGGCCGCCACCTCCTCCTCCTGCCAGGACCATTTCAAACCCAGACTTCAACCATCAGCTCATGAAGTCAAACCCACACACCCCACAGCACCCACCCCATGGCCACGGGGCCAGTGTGGCCAGGGTTCAGCCCAACAGCCACTTGGCTCACTCCAGCCCTCACCCAGGGCCTGTGCGCTCCGCCTGCCAGGAAGCCCCTGTCCCTCTGACCTCGCACACGCGTCCAGAGTCCAGTCAGGGTCTCAAGCATGCAGTCAGCAGTAATGGGATCAACTTCCTGCCCATGGAGCCCAGACCCCTGGAGCGCTGTGCTTCCCAGCCAGACTGCCAGAACTTGGTGGACTCAGTGCCTTACCAGAACCAACCAGGTCAGTTGCACCACTTAACTTACTGGGTGTGGAAAGTGAATAAGAATGTAACTTATGGAAACAAAAGTAATCAATAATATGCGCAACATCTATATTCTTATTAAAATGTTCTATAAATGTAAGGTCATGGACGCCCAGTAAATTCTTCAAAATCTCAAGTTTTCCTATGGTTCGTTTTAATTGTATGATTAAATTGAAAACATTATGATTTTGTTTGACGAACTCTTTAAAAAAGAAATGAAAAGAAAATTATCAGTATTTCTCTTTATACTAATAGCAATGAAACCATGAATAAGTTTTCAAATCAACTGGTTAATACTTGATTACTTGAAGTCCATCCTCACAAGAAAATATGAGTGCAATACATATTATATATATATTAAAAAGATCACTTCATATTCTATTGTATTGAATCATACATGTAAAGTAGAACCACCAATTATTTGTCTGACATTGACATTTTATTACGCTTGTAATGACATGTCATCATATTTCCTTGCTGTCTATCATTTTTGATCTAATCCTACAATGTCATTATTAAACCCAAAATTTCTGAATAACATTAACACTTTATCTTGAGTTTTGACCCTTTCACCTCAAAACAATTCAAAATGGAAACCCATAAACAGTCAGAAAACTAAGCAACTGATCAATTCTAATGTTGGACTGGATAAATGTCTAAAGGACTGTGTGCATTTTTTTCCTATTAATCTTGTTGCTAATGTTGCGTTTTGCTCCACTTTGCGTCTATCTGCAGATCTTGCATCCTACTCCTTTTATGGCCACTCCAGTAGTAGCAAAATTAGCACAAGAGTAAGTATTCTATTACCATATATCTTTTGCTTGTGTATGCTTTGTGCTTGTAGCTGTGTTCAGAGTGACTATAAAAAAAACGTAGATAAATTTACAAGAATATTTTTTAAGTACTGCTTGCTCTTCTGTAAACAATCACTATCAGATGATACAATATTCCTAAGCCTACACATTACTTTCCTTTGCACACACACATGTTCTCTTTGTCAGTCCATCTTTCTTTCTTTCGTTTTCCTTTTTCTTTTGTTTTTATGTGTATGTGTGTGTGATCTTTTTCTTCTTGTAGGCACGGTAGATCTAGTTAGAGCCCTAATAGCCTACCCTTTATACTTTCATAAAATCTTTAGAAGCCAATGAAACATAACCAATTATGTAATCATACACCTCCATAGTTCTTGCTGCACCAAAGACTCTGTGTGTAAGCTTCATTCAGCATGTTTTTCTTTTTTTACATGTTCTTTTATTTCTTATTTTCACTACAAACATTCTGCCGACTTAAAATTTTAAAGCTAAAGTCATAAGTCCGGGTCCCAATAATTGTGTAATAGAAACATTTTTTGCATTGTTTCTTGTTCAATAATGAAGGATTGTTTTTACTATTTTATTTACTACTCTCTTGTGAAGACATTTTCTTTGTATTATCTAACAACATGTTTTGCTCTGGCTTTCTAAAAAGTAACTAGTGTAACATGGGAATGGATGTAGCTTTATATAATATTTTTTTTAAACCCAGCTCCCAAACTTATTACAGTTTGCCTATACTATAAACCAGGTATAGCTACCAGACGAAGAGCATATCGAATTTTTGTTATGTTTTTCTAACCTACTTTCACTACTTTGATTAATCTACCTTTTAAGAATGTATGTTTGTGTACAAAAAACAAAGTTGTGTGCTTTCATTCTTTTGGGGTTCTATTATAATCACATTATCCTCTCCTCATTCTTTTTATCAAATTGCTTACAACATGACTTACCTATGTTTTTGAAAGGCTTTAACAGTTTTCAACCTTCACTTGTTTTACAGAGCAAAAAAACTTTGTTTTCATGTTTAATCAAGTCTTTGTTCCTTTTATAATTGGTTGTTATATAGCAAAAAAAATCAGACCTTTAATTGTTTGACCTATTTGATTGATTGACAACAAAACTTGTTTTTAACTTTCATCATCAATTTTGGCTGATGAGCTGCAATACTTCTACAATTATCATTTTACATACATTTAGACTCATTATGGTTACCAATTACCTCTGTAACATTGAACCAGTCAGGCCATAAGAACTTATGGTACTTCAGTTTTTCGATTTGACAATCATTGTCATAATTTTGTTTTTTACTGTATGGACTCAGATGCATTGCAGTAGCAACTTTTGACCCGTAGTTCTGTTGCCACAATACTTATTGTCCTACTCTTCCCTCCCCCAGGACGGCTCTCGCAACTCAAATGGACCAAGTATGAGGTGGCCTCCAACTTCTGACCCAACATCTGACAGAGAAGACGACGAAGATGCGGCCAGTAAGCCAAACGTCAGAGCTCTGGCGTCAAGATTTGACCATGGAGCAGAGAAACCAGCACTCAAACCCAAACCTTCTGGCTTAAACACTGTCAGTGCTCGCACACGAAGCAAGTCTGAGTCAGGCAGCAAGAAGCCAAAATCAGTCCTGAAGAGCAAGAAGGCCAAATCTTCAGGTGGGCGGCCGAGGAAATCTGTCACTTTTGCAGAGAACAAGTCAGGCTATGAATCTGCTGCCGAACTAACAACATTCTCATCTCGGGGTAGGGACAATGAGAGGGCTTACTTCAGTGACGAAGATGACGTGTCTAGTAAGCCTGTCTCCTTCTCAGACAATGATTTGGATGAGGTAGAGGACAGCAGTAACAGTACTAACAGTGACGATTCACCCTTGCCTCGGGAAGAGCTGGCATGCCAGTTGTGTCGTAAAAGGGAAATGGAGCACGGCAAGGCCTACTGTGGAAAGTGCAGCTTTTACATGTCACGCCTTGTGTCTTCTTAGTGTGGGTTTTCTTTAGTGGGTTTTTTTATTTTACATATTCTCCAGAAGTGTATCATATTTGATCCTAGTCGCATGAGTAGATATATACAAACATGTTTTGTTAACACAGAATTATTGCAGAAATACTGTTTTTAGCAATGAATCTATTCATCACTCTTTTTTGAAAGATGAGATATTTTAATACAATTCCTGTTTCATGACAACTTCTTTACCCATAAGAAGAAGAATTGCCATAATAATTTTTTTTTCCAATTAAATGTAGAACTAGAAATGTAGATGTTCATTGATCAGACTGGATAAAGAATTGTATATTTTTGCATGTAATTAATGTTCAGATATGCTGTATATATTTTTCAAATCTTGTGTTGAAATGCCTTGACTAACACTAAACATTCCATTTCAAATTGCTGTCGTAGAGTTCTATTTATGTCACTGCTTTACATCGTTTACTAACATGTACATTTGTTAAATATATTGTACTTCATTTTACATAACTGTCTTGTTTCTGAATTTGCCAGTGTGCCATGAATGAGTAATGATCTGTGTCACCCGCAGATTGATTCCTTTCATGCACATTCCTCAGGCAGTCCTGTACTGTAACATTTTGTGATTGAGTTTTCATGTGAATAATGTAAATGCTATTTACATAAACGTGAGGGAGATATCTGAAGGGTTATTTTGAAATACCCGTTTTACTTAAAATCTTCTTCCATGACACGTTAGCACACCCAATGAGGAAAGTGGTGTAAAGACTTGTCAATATATCAACGTCTCCTCAAGGATTATTGTAACAAAATATATACAACAAGTATAAGAATGTAAATCTAAAGTCCTTAGCAGACTGAATATTTTGTGTATAATCTACCATTGTAAGTAATATTGTCGCTGACATTTGTTTTATTCAAATGTTATAATGTTCACATACATTTTTAAATTGGCTAGTCTGCTGAACACATTTTTCTCTTGTTTTTCTAATTGTACAATTTGGGTAGATTGTAATGTCAGTTGCACATTTTATATATTGTGCAACGCACAAAGAGGGTAAAGAGGAAATGAGAGTATACTGCTTTTGTTGTGGTTAACGAATAATGTGATGCAAAGTGTTTCCAAACAACTATCGGATAAATCTTGGTGCCTTAAATAATCAAACATTCCGAATCACTTGTGTACCATATGGAACATTTCATGCAAACGTTTTTACATTGTACCAAATCCTTCCATAAAATGTTTTATAATGTATATAGTTTCAGTGAAACTATATTTACCCACAAAAGATATTCTTTTATTTGCCCTAAACCTTGTGCAATCAACTATTTGAAAGAAAAGAACTCTATTTATAACATGACATGTAAACAAATTGAATATCAAATAGACAACATCATTGTTTGCAGTAGTCTTATAAAAAGGATCATATTCAACAAATCCTTTAAATTTGAAGTTCTCACACGGGATTACTTGTTTTTTTCAATACATCTTCTGTTTATAATAACAGTGTATAATGTATGATATGTAAAAAAAATCTATTTGATTGTATTTCTACATGAACTGTTGATAGTGTGTATTGCAATGTCATATTTTTCTTTTTCTCTTTTATTTTTTCCATTTGCCTTTCTTGTTACTACTTGAGACAATGCAGATGATGCTGTGCACTTCTTCAGATCCATTCCACACTATTGTTAGAGATACTAAGTGTTAATAAATTGACAGTTTTCAATAAAACCCTTGTGCCTTTGTTATCTGTTTCAGACTATGAACAGTTTAGAATCATGTCCAAATATTCCATCTAAGTCATCATATCTGAACTTAAAATCACACATACAGGTAGCTTGTACCTGACCAACCAGGAGAATGATAAATGATATGGTTCTGTAATTAATCAGATCTATCAGTTGTCTGTCAGGATAATACAAGTAACTAACAGAGGTACACATGAGGAAATAGAAAACCAAGTCCACATGTCTGGTTTATTGCTTTTAATCTGTACAGGTATATTTACAAGTGAAACACATACATCATTCTAAGAAACCACAGCAATGTATGTGGAGAGTCTACTAATACTAAGAAAGGGAACATTATCTTCCTATATTCTGTAGTCTTTGAATTCATGAAAACAAATTGCACTAAGTCACATCACACATTAGCTTATGATTATGAGTCATAATGTGAGCTCACTAAAAAAAAAAAAAAAAAAAAAGAATCATAGTCTTGATGGTTGGCCTGATATCTTGGTGTCTTACGGCAAAAAGTTTAAACGCAATTCAATTGGGGGCTTACATTGTTAAGAAGTACAAGTACTGTGAAAGTGAAAGGGTGTGTTACTTAACTTTACAGATGTTTGAGGCCATTGAACAGTTTAGTGATGTTATCTCCACACAGAAAATGATCTACAGACCCCCAGAACTTACGAGCAATATGCCATGAGCAAAGATAGCATTAATCTACACTCATGACCTTGTGTCAACAAGTGAAGTTGAAAATATAAATTAAAACTGTTCATCATAAGATACAGATAAAGTGAGATCTGTCATCTGTGATCAAACCATCGACAAAGAATCCTTAACCTGCTTAAAAAACGACAACCCAAAACCCCCAATAATAATATCATCCATTCACACCACTAGCTCTTGAGTAAGAATCTGGGACCAAATCTTGATGTTAGCTGATATATGAAAGGGATATGACTGAAACAATTCAAGGAAGAGAAAACTTCAGGTGTCCCAAGGACAAAACATCATTCTACTGTGTCCTATTCCTATTTTGAGCAATCCTGACCATGTCACAATGGACTTGCTCATCTACCAATATCCTTTACAACTAACGTCTATGAGAAATCGATCGAAAGTTTGAAGCCTTCAGTGAGACTGATCATGTCTTCTCAAGCTTGTCATCAAATTTTTGAAACTCTTGTTCACTCATGTCATCCGCCTCGTCTGTGACCTGAAAAGTAACATAAAATGAGATCATAGAATCATCCACGTTTCTATAATAGTAAATGAGTAAGTGGGTATATTAAATAAAAGAAACATTTTTCATTTGGTATCTAGTAAATGTATGATGTATTAAAAATTTGAGGAAGAAAAATAGGTATCCATGAAATACATGTAAAAGAAACTGAAATGAGCAAAATAAAATATGTTATAAGTTTGATACTGCATGGTGCCACGGTGATCAAGAACAGTAATTTGGATAGGCACTTAAAAAAAGCTTGCCACTCACATGAGATGAAAAAAACAACAACACTCAAACAGGTCGTTGCATTGTGTACTAGTATTGCTTGTATGCAGTGCTAAACCAACAATTCTTGCCATTTGCCCAAGACAAAAATGAAACTAAAAAAAACGACAACATACAAGTCGTTGCCGTGTGTACTAGTATATTGCTTACATAGGTGAGGTATTGAATTGAATGCTTTTATTGGTATATAACAAGGCCTTTGGCCCACATTACAAAACCATACACAAGAGTAGAAATTGACTTCCATACTGAACATCATACAAATCAACATTATGCCCCAACAGATTTCATCATGTTATCTTTGTTATATTTGTATCTTTGATGTAGTTTATGACATCGTAAAAAGTAGATCTATTCTTACACACAAGTAATAAACAATACACAATAGGTGAGGTATGAAGTGTAGTAAAACCAACAATTCTCTAACCAACTACTGGCCAGTACAGACCTGCTCTACCCCCTCCACCTCGGGTATGTAGAACTGGAGCATGTTCTGTACCCCATGTTTCAGGGTGACCACAGAGGAGGGGCACGAGCTGCATGAGCCCTGCATCTTCAGCTGCACAATGCCATTCTCAAAGCCCTGATGGAGTCACATGCAAAAGGACAAAGTGAATACATTTATACAGTAAGGGGACATTTCTCTGTGAAAGAAATAACCAAAAAAATCACCATACCCAGAACAACTTAAAATTTCGTTTTAAACTGCTGACATGCCCATAATTAATTGTGATACAAATCAACATAAAAAGTGACTTTCCCATACTAGAGTGTGCGGTTTCTGCAAGTTTCTTGCACAGACTTTTTCCACTGGGTAGTTGTGGGTCCCAAATAATGTCAAAGTGAATTAAGACTGTATGAGAATGTTGGGTATCAAATTCCTTTTCTAGTTAGCTATACATCTCTGTTGACATACTTTACTTGTGTATGAGGTGGGACCTATGTATTGCCATATGCCTCCAATAGGTCCGTCCGAATTTATGATAATAGCATTACAACATCTGATACAATCTTCAAGAATAGCTTTACAATAGTTTTATCAACTTGTAGATCGTATTACGTAAATGAAATTTGAGCAGCAAATGGTTTAACGACTGCAATGTATCACTTCTACTAAGAGTAAACTTTGATTGAAGAAATATGATCCATTTTATGAGGGTAATAAATCCTAACAAAACACGATACTTTGGTACACAGAGTCAGACATACCATGTACACAATGTCCCCTCCATCCTCCTGCACAGTGGGCCTTATCCTTGTGTCCAACAATTCTTTGATCAAAGCCACAGTCTCATCATCATCTTCCAGGATTTCTGTTGAGACAATAGTACTCAGTTCATCAATACTGCCTCAGTAATATTACGTCATTGTAGGAGCAAGCACATCTTACGTAAATGATTCATGATATAAAGCATTTTCACTCTCAAGACTCCTGCAACCATGTTCCAAAGAACAAGCATACTTTTCTGTTTTGTTTTTTTAAAGAGGGGGTGGGGGACACACATAAATGAAACGGTAGTGCTTGTTTGTAATTGTAAGAAAAATGTATGGTTTTGCCTTGGGGAGAGAAGAACAGAAATCCCTATCATGGCAAGCATTAGCCTACTTAAATGTTATTGTTGTTTCCTTGTACCCTTTAAAAGACTACCCAGCTTTGAAAATACGCTCAAAACACTAAAAAATAACATTTGTATCATATTACCAATTCAAGACAATATCTACCAGATGCCTAAATAATAGGCCTACTGTTTTTGCTAATAATTTTGTATTAAATAGGGGGAAAAAAAGAAAGAGGAAAAGGACTGAAAGAACGAAAAGTTAGAAAGAAAGACAGACAGAAAGTAAATACTAGAGAAGGGACAAAAGGATGAGCTAACCAGTGTCCCCAGCAGGCTTTTCATCTGTCAGCACTGGCAGTCCAGTGGCAAAGAAGTCCATGATCACAGAAAAGATGTGAGGTTTCAGCACAGTCCAGTCTGCATCATCAGTGGCCTGTGTGAGGGGAAAAAGCATGAACACATGTATACTGTTTATTCACCATAAGATAACATAACATGAACTTAAGTAATCTTTGAACATGAAAATTTGGTTTGGATGTTTGCATAATATGGACACAACGAATTATTGACATTGACTTAAATAACACTCTGGATCTAGTGCATAGTAATATGTAATATGTGAAATCTACATAAAATGAGATGAAAACAAAAAAGGAAAAAAATAACCCATGAAAAGCACATGCAGATTCTCCATTGTAACATGTAAAACATGTTGACACATTTAAATATATTTGGAAACAAAAAAAAACAACTAAAACTCCATTTGAATGGATCACACTAGGTTACAGGTTGTAAATAAAAAATAATGGCTAAATTTGTTTTATGGTGATGACAACATCCAGCCTTCACGTCCAAATGACTAATCCAGAATAGAAAACACTAAGTTCTGAAGTTGAAAATAGAGACAAAAACACCATCACAAAAGGGGATTAAGAATCATTTTTCAATCTTACCTTAGTGATTGTAATGGAATCTCGAGTAAAGAACACACCCTTCACATAGTCTACACGAAACAGCTGCCTGAAAGAAAATCAAATCAAATACATGTAATAAACTTTGAGTGTTTCAGTTTTCCAATGTATCTAAAGTGTCACATAGTCACTTGTTGAAGTGTTTCTGCTAATCAACAGAAAGACTGTTTGTCTATCATTTCTTTTAAAATGATGCAGTAGCTAGGAACACTACAAGAATTTTTAATGACAGTGCCAGTTCAATAAAAGATGTGGTGTTGCTCTGTCAAAGCAATGCATTCATTCTTATGCATCTTGCAACTTCTTGAAAACCCAACAACTAGTCTACTGCCAAAATTGAAAAAAAAACCCCATAGACTCATTTTAGCCAGCCAAACTACAAATGAAATAAATGCGTGAACACAAGGCATCCATACAATACAGAATATAACTCTATCCCAAAGAACTAACTTGGCAAGTGGAGAGCAATGAGCAGACTGTGCATTAGGAAAGTCATAGGTGCCATTTTCCAGGACCTCTCTGCCAGGTAAAAACTTCAGACTGTTGGGGTTAGGAGTGTCTTGGGTCTGGATAAACATTGTCCGAACTGAGGAAAGGCAAAAGTTGTCAAATTAGTTCCTCTCCATTCAGAAACTCATCTTCTAAACATGTTAACTTGTTTGTCAAAACATTGAACAAAACCTTTCAAGTATGTGTGTAACAACACCCCCCGCCCCTTAAAAAAAAATTGACGAAGCCTCGCTCTGAGATCATCTTTTAGCTTCCAGAGCTGATATAAAAAGTGAACAGTAATACTCTTTCACAACTGTAACCAATTTTCATAAAAAAGAAAGTTACAATACAAACAAGTAGAAAGAGTTTACGATTTGCATATTCATACTTGAAGGCTTTTGCTGAGGAAGGACCCTAGAGAGGAGTCCATCATGTCCTTTCTTCCTCGACCATGAGCTGTGAGTGTGACCTTGTACTGACGCCACATTCAGTCCATTCGTATTTGTGTACTTGAAGACATGACTTGAGGGGACAACAGTACTGAGGAAGATCAAAATTGGAAAGTGATAGAAACTGAACAAAAAGATCAAATTCGTGTGTGACGGCACTTTCATTATTATTATTATATATAAAAATGAGGAGAACAAAAATTAAGAAGGGAAGGAAAAGAATTACATCTAGATAATTTCTAGATCTAGTAGAAGAAGAACAACAACCTTTTGAACCCTTTTTTTTTTTACTGAGGTAAGGAATTCACAAATTACAAAGTCTTCCCCAAAAATACATCTTTAAAATTTGAATTTAAAAAATCAATTTTTAATATACATCTAATAGTGGCAGATTATATTGCACTGGTGCTCGTTTTTTCACCCAGCTCTGGTTCAAACGCAAAAATCTACAAAGAATGCCCTGGCTGCTCTATTCTAGAGGAACATTTGTAGAGACCCCTCGGCCGTTCCGGCAACGCCTCTTAAAATGCGCATCTCAAGACAACATTTCCTGCTCCCTTTGATGTCAACAAGTAAAAGGAAGTTGGACTTGTTTGTTTCAACTTGAACTTGTAGATGTTTGAGGCCCAAAGGGCCAGTTCATCATTCGGTGCTTACAAGTACCTTACTTGCTAGTGGCATGCGTGGCACTAAATACTTCAAAGTTAAAAACACACAGAAAAGACACTCCGTTTCAACACGGCCTGCTTAATAATAACAAGCAGTGTCATTTCTATTTTTATGCACTTGTATCCCAGATTTTGTTTGGATTCATGTTTTTAACATCAATGAAAAGCCGGATAATTTTTCTTCTATCAACATTCGGCTTCGGTTCATGCAATTTGATGTGCTACCTCGCGAGGAATTAGCGATAAATAATGCTTAGCTGGCCGGGGGGTCCCGACCACGCTCTAATTTCTTTATCGGTGGGAAGGGCAGCCAGGAGTAACAATAATCATAATCTAATGGCTGCTTATGATCGGACCCGGGTCCCAATATAAACATTCATTGTATACGGACCCGTGAACGCAGGTAGCAAGCCGTAATGTATCGAGGGGCGGTTGAGAGGCGGCCTAGAGCAGAGAAATCCATGCTGTCTGGCGTAGAGTTAAGATGAGTTTCGTTCTCGATTGAGAGTAAGTAAGAGTAAGAGTGTCTATCGCATTGTAGTCAAGTTGTAAAACGACTGAATTA
>JAUELK010188249.1:0-10835 GCA_031471215.1 Gastropteron pacificum
ATTCCTAATGCAGCTCATATTTTTATAGAATTTCTTGGTGGCCCTGAAAAAAGCCTTTCATGTGAAGACATTTCTTCATAGCTCGATTATAAGTAGATTATTTATTCCCCTTCTCCAGCCGCAGCCCCACAACTATGTGAACGTGCACGTAGCCAACCAGCCCCACTCGCACCACCGGCTGTCTGGCCAGAGCTACGAGTCCGGCGTGTCGTCACGTCAGAGCTACCACAGCACCTCTAGCTCTAGCCTGGGCAGTCTCGACAGGCTCGAGGAGCCCGGCTACGCACCAACCATCAACGTGTCGCAGCTATTTCAGGCAGGAGTGCCCGTAAGTCTTTGGGGTTTCCGGGGCTTTTTTTTCCTAGGGTTTTTATTTTTCATTTCAAAGTTGTTGGTTTCTTTCGCATTTTCTGGAATGGAGGTTGCGATTTGTTTTGGGGGTTTTTTTTGTTCATGGTGCAAATTATAGAAAAAGTCATCTACAAAGCATAACAGATGGACACTCCAATACCCATTATAGTTATTATAGAGAATGCTTGCAATCCTTTTCCGACTTTTTCATCACCCCCCACATATGTACATTCCTGTATTTGAGTGAAAGATGAAGTCAGATAGGACGAGACAGAATAATTAAGTCTAATTACCTTGTTACACCAAGAGTCTCCCTGAACAAATATTGAGAGAGAGCATTTTCCTTCTATGGTCTATCCGTGTGGAATTCCCTCCCTGATGAACTTAGGTACCAAAAAAGCATACATGTATTCAAGAAGAAGTTGAAAACATATCTGTCCACAAAGTATTTTGATTGAGAATTATTCCCAATGATGATATGTTATCAGAGGTTTGAGGAGAATGTTGTTGGGTTTTTGTCTTGATTTTATAGTTGTTTGATCGAATGAGTTTTGTGCTGTAAGTTTGATGCGTATGTTATTGTATGCCATTGCATTTGTAGTAGTACTAGTGCAATATTTCTATTGTGCGCCTTGAGCCCACACAGTGGGGAAAGTGCACGTTAGAAATATACTTTTATTATTATTATTATAATTTGTTGTTCCTTATTACATCCAATGTTGCCCATTGCTGAGTGCCATGTCCCCTGTGTGTACGTCCACAGGACCAGGAGGTGCTGCGTGCATGGCTGAGTGAACTCCACTATGAGGAGTACCTGCCTCTGTTCCTACACGCAGGCTACGACATGCCCACCATCTCCAGGATGACACCAGAGGTAACGCAGCTAGAGATAATGATAGAGATGATTATTGTGAACAACTGAGGAAATGCCTGTGTTTCATTATGTTGCAGTAGGCTGAAGGGCAAAAGCCAAAATGCTGCTGGACCAAAATAAGAATGAAAATGTAAATTTGTTGCTGTCAGCTTTATGCAAAATAGGCAAAATAATTTGTGTACAGATATCAAAAATAGCCTTGTCTTGAAGTGCCTGAAGTATTAACTATCATATTATCACTAACTTACTTAGTATTATTACTTACTATTTGTCATTTTTCTTATTATTGTTACTATTTTCATTATGATTTATAGTCGTAGTAGTAGTAGGAGGAGGAGGAGGAGTATCACCATCATTGTTGCTGTTACCACTACTATTCCTACTACCACATTAACAATGACTGTATTGTTACTGTTACCATTTCTACCACATTAACAATGATTGTATTGTTACTGTGACCACTACTATCACATTAACAATGACTGTATTGTTACTGTTACCACTACTATCACATTAACAATGACTGTATTGTTCCTGTTGTGGTACTATTCCTACTGCCACATTAACAATGATTGTTTTGGCTCACCAGGACCTCACAGCCATAGGCATCACCAAGCCAGCCCATCGGAAACGTCTGAAGGCTGAGATAGCCAGGCTCAACATTCATGATGGCATACCTGACTACAAGCCAGTAAGTAACATATAATTTATTTAAGCGCTTTCCCTCCGGAGAGCTCAAATCGCTTTACATCTATTACTCCCCCGACCGGCTACTAACGCATACAACACATAACACATTACAATCATGAATGAAAAGAGAGTTAAAGTTTATTATCAGAATGGCAGTAAAATACAGTTGTACACTAGTTGCAGAGCATAACCATTCAATTTTTGAATGTTTGTTTTTGCTTAAAAAATTAAATGGAAAAAAGTTGTTCAATCTGGTTTTCCTTCATAATTATATGAAGAGAATAAAGTAAAGATGCTTCACAAGCAAGAACTACCAGCTTCATCTGGGAAATCAAGTTGTTGCTCTGAAGACTCCAGAATTACTAATTTAGCAATATTTAGGTGATTTATAATGAAATGAAGAGAGTTGGATGGTCAACAGAATTTTTTTGGATAGTACATAAGAGCAGTGTTATTGCACTTTTTAATCATGTATTTGAAAGTGATTTAGAGTTTGTTTTCCTCGTTGTTTCCTTTCTTCCAGATTCTCCGCTTTCCTCACTGTGCCACTCAGTCCAATCTTGTATGTTATCCTCTCACTGTTTCTTTTGTCTGAGAATGACTGAATGTTGTTGTTGTTGCGATCAGGCACAAGTTATGAGTTATTCACTCTTCAGACCTACAGAGCCATGGCAGTCTAGCTCTGCAACTTGGGACTGGAGGGCCTTTAAATTGGCCCCTTGTTCTTGCAATTGTGCAATGCAGTCACAAGACCCCTCCGGACCAGAGAATAACTGAATATAATGTTGTTGTCTCAGAATGACCTGATGGAATGGCTCCACCTGCTGGGCCTGGGCTCCTACCTGGACACTCTGTGTGGTCAAGGCTACGATGACATCAACTACGTCACAGACATCACCTGGGAGGACCTGGAGGAGATTGGCATTCAGAAACTGGGTATGCTTGATTGGTTATTAGCCCTCGTTTTTCCATAGCAGGGACCGGGTTCTTTGAATAATTGGCATTCAGAAACTGGGTACGCTTCATTGGTTATTAGCCCTCGTTTTTCATGGCAGGGACCTGGTTCTTTGAACAATTGGCATTCAGGTACTACTGGGTACGCTTGATTGTTTCATGGATGAGACATCAGGGGCAAGGCTTGCTCTTTGAACAAATGGGACTGTCTGCTTTAAGGGTTCTGGTGATCCATAGAGTTTTACTTGACTGTTTGATTCTGTCTATGTCTGCTATGCTAGAACTTCCAATGTATGATTCCAACTGAGTCAAGAACAGACTGAGAAATTGTTTTGTTTTTCAACACTTGAAGGTATCTTTAAAGGGGGGGGTGTTTAGAAAGTTGAAAAACAGTGAAGAAAACAGTAATACAAAACCAAGTAGAGTTTTGAAGAAACAAAGTCTCTAAATAATAGAAAGAAGTAAACAGGCCTTAAGCACTGCTCAGTGCCTAACTACATGTTAGCAAATTTCCTTGAGAAGGGAGGTGGAAAAAATGAAGTACAAAGAATGTCATGTAGTAGAAGAAGATAATGATAATGATTTATTTCTATAGTGTGCTAATCCTCCTAAGTGCTCTAAGGCGTGTACAATTTCAAAAAACAGTTAGCACAATACAAAAATAAGATGTAAAGAGTGGATTATGTCTTGTCTCTTCCAGGTCACCAGAAGAAGATTATGCTGGCCATCGACAGGCTGAAGAGGATCACCTCCGGATCCAAGCGACTCTCCTCTCTGGAGGGCCGTACAGCTTCTCTGGAACTGCTGGAGCCCCCACCCCCCGCACCCCCCATGACATCTCGCTGGTCAGGGGACATCACTGCCATCCCGCCCCACGTCTATGACGGAGGTTTGGGCGGGGGCGGGGCCAGGCCCAAGAAGTCCCCGTCAGGAGACAGTCTGAGCACCACCAGCAGCGGACACAGCGGCAGCAGCATAGGCAGTGGGCCAGGGGCAGGCCACTCTGGGGGAGAGATGAGAGTTATCCCCTTGCCTAGAGAGGACGCAGGGCTGGCGGGTGCGATGCCATTCAGGCACAACTCCACTGGGAGTGGTTCGGGCGTTCCGCAGCCCGATGTGGTGGCTATTCAGGTCAAGAGGAGTACTCGCTCTAGCACGTCCAGTGCCTCTGAAGGAAGGACTGATGCCAGTGGGCAGCCCTTGATGTACCAGTCTTTTCAGGGACCTGTCAGAAGGCCCTCGGAGGGGGAGGTGTTTGCCGAGTCGCAAATTTCAAAATCCATGGAATCTGAAGGCTACAAGGCGTTTGGCATTGCTCGGAAACCGCGCTCCTCTTCAAAGTCTGAAAGCGAGAAGCATGAATCGGAAGTGAATGCGGATGGTACCAAAATCGTGTACTGTACCCCCAGCGTGCAGGCAGGCAGTGTCCCAACCAGCAGCAGTTTGCAAGTGGAGACACGGGAACACATTTATGACACCCCTCAGCTCTCACCCTCCCAGCGCTCGCCCTCACAAAGGTCCCCCAGTAGGTCCCCAGCGGCTGCCAAAGCCCAAGAGCCCCTCCATGTGAGCACGGCAGGTGAGCCCGCCTTCTCACAACCTAAGCAGTCCCCGACTGGAGGGAAAGCTGGAGGGAAGAAGATCCCGCCGCCTCCCCCTAAAAGGACTCACTCCATTCGCAGTGAGTCTGGCCCAGATTCTAGTGGGCCTGGGTCGCCCAGTCGTAGCGCAGTCACCCCTGCCACCACCATCACGGTGTCTGCGTCCATCCACCCCCAGCCCTCCCCCTCCGTGAGTGCCGCCAGCAAGCAGCCCCCGCCACCTGTCATGCAGAAGCCCAAGCCACAGTCCCCAGCTGTGGTCAACAAGCTCCAGCACCCAGCTGTGGCACAGCAAGTTCAGGCCTCTCACCACACACAACAACAAGCTCAGGCCTCTCACCACACACAACAAGCTCAGGCCTCTCACCACACACAACAAGCCCAGGCCTCTCACCACACACAAGCCCAGGCCTCTCACCACACACAAGCCCAGGCCTCTCACCACACACAACAACAAGCCCAGGCCTCTCACCACACACAACAACAACAAGCTCAGGCCTCTCACCACACACAACAACAAGCTCAGGCCTCTCACCACACACAACAACAACAAGCTCAGGCCTCTCACCACACACAACAAGCTCATTCCCAACAGCAACAGCAACAACAGCAGCAGCAGCAACAACAACATCATCAACAACAACAACATCACATTCAGCAGCAGCAACAACAACATCAACAACAACATCACATTCAGCAACAGCATTCTCCACAACCTAGCCAGAGCCACATCCAGCAAAAGCTAAGCCAGATGCACCAGAAGCCTCAGCCGGGTGTACAGATGCACCCATCTCAGGGCCCACACCTACAGGCCACGCACCACGGGCATCCTCCACCAGTTGCTCAGAAGCCTCAATCTCCCAAGCCAGTTCCGGCCCAGAAAGTCACTCCCCAAGGCCCCATTGTGTCTGCCACAGGCATGAGGCCAACAGGCCAGCCAGGGCAGCAGCAGCCCCCAGTACTGGTCAAGCCAAAGGTTCCTCAGCCACCCTATCTCCAGCACCAACAACAAGCTCCCCAGCACCAGCAGCCCAAGTCTCCCTTGCCAGCCAAGGCCACCCTTGCTTCCAGTGTCTCCTCCAACGTGCCTAACAAGCCTGCCCTACCACAGTACCACCACCCCAGCCAGTCCAAGCCTGGGACACAGTCTCAGCCTTCTGGGACAGCCTCCACAGGCTCCCAGCCAACAGCAAAGTCTCAACCTCCGGCTCTGCAGTCTCAGGCTTCCAACCCAGGCACTGCAGCCCCCCAGCCTGAGGTGCAAGCCTTTGCCAGTTGTGTGAAAAGTCTGAGTGAGAAGTTTGGCAAGAACAGCGGAGAAGGGGAGGGAGAGGAGGACCAGTTCCCAGACAACGTGTCCACCGACAGCGACGACTTCCCACCTCCCCCGCCCCCTATTGCCATGGACATCATAACCCCCAAGATACACAACTATGGCATCCCGTCTAGCCGGGGACCCGGAAAGCCTCCATTTGGACTCCACCGACACCACCAGCCTGGAGAATACAGTCCCAGCAAAGGCAGGGGCAGTCCTTTGGCTGTGAGGAACTTCTCCTCCTCCATGGCTAGCCCCCAGTCTTCACCTCTCGGGGGAGGTCACCACCCCGACCCTAAAGGCTCTACCCGGATGACCAACCAGCCACTAATCCATGCAAACCCAAACCTTCAAGGGATGCGGTCAAGCATGGAGAAGCAGCCTCCTGCAGGTCAAATGCCTGGCGGACCCGGACGCCCTCACCTCTCGTCTTCGTCCGGCAGTGACCATGAGCAGACGCCCGAGGCAGACAACTTGAGCGCCATGAGCAGTGAGAAGAGGAGTGAGTCGACCACCAGCTTTGAGTCAAACTCATCGTCATCTAGTGTGGACTCAAACACGCTCCCCTTTGCCAACGAGAATGTTGGGACAATAAAGCAGAGAGCTGCCAATGTGAAAACCTCCATCGTGCAATCCAATGACTTGGACAATGGACACAGACATGTGGACCTTAACTCTAACGTGTTTGCAAACAATATTGAATCTCATCGGACCATGGCGGGGCATCCTAGCCTTACCTCTCAACAAGCTGCCCCTCCCTCCATGCCCCTGCCCGCCCAACACCCTGCCCGCATGTCCCACCCCTCCCAGAGGATGGGCCCCGCCAACCCACAAATTGGTGCAATACGCCCTCCAGTGCCAAACAAGCCCACTTTGAGTCCCAAGCCTGTGCGTAGTGCTGTGGAAGCCCTCCGGCTCCACCCTGCCCCTGTGGCGACTGTGCCCCCAGTGGCTCACGTGGCCCCCACCCTCCCCCCTCCCCAGCCTGCTCAAAACACCCAGCCACCAGCCAAACCTAGGTAAGGCAAAGTGATCGGTTGTTTTTTAATATTCTTTTGAAAATGTCAAAACAACTTTTCTTATTCTGAGTGGCAATATTTAAAGAATCTGTACACCAGGAAGATAGCAATGTGTTCTTTCCTCACACTCAAACAATAAATACAAATATTTTGTCATCTCAAACGTGCTGATGATTCTTTTGTCTTGAAATCTATTCCCAAAATATTGCATATCGCACTTCAATGCATAGCTGTTAAAATCATTATAAAGAAAGATGGCATTTATATAAGTGCATGTTTATTTCAATATTTGTTGTGTGAGTGTGATGCACTGTGCAGACAAGTTTATTTTGAAAAAGGAAAACAAGAAAGATATGGTATGTTCTGACTGATGGTAATACAGTGCAGCAAATAAATGTGTCTGTTGTTTCTGCTTCCCCAGCCAAAAGTCCCCAGACACTGGCAATGTGCTCTGCGACATAGACAACATGCTGCAAGGTCTGACAGACGAACTGGATGCCATGCTTGAAGAAGAGCACACCAGCTGATATCTAAAAGACTCAATCTCTGTGCAGTGGACACTCGTGACACTTAAACAGTCTTCAGTAATGTAAAATAACAGCTCTTCAATTTGTGCGGATTCCAGTAGTTGTAGACAAAAGGAAGCGATTTGTGGCACACGGTAGGAGTGAATTGTGGAAAGACGATCAATTGGAGTATTGAGGAATGAAGCAAGCTTCAAGTGGAATACAAAGTGAAATTTGTAAGAAAAGTAGAATATTACGCTTACTTCGGAGTGGTGACGAGTTTCGCACTGGAAAAGAAAGACTTGCCACATAGTAGAAGATGCTGACTTGTGTTTTGTGACAGACGTTTTTTAGTTCAAGACTGGACACTTTACAGTGTCTACTTTCCCCTCATTAATTGTACTATACAGTAGATTTTGTTTAGACTGCTCGTTGATTCTGGGATAACTGGGGGGAGGATGCAATGAAATATGTGGAGAAGATGAGAGAAAGTGGTGTGTTTGTGATTAAGTGTATTGTTTGGTTGTTTTCTATAACAGTTTACATTAAAACTACTTCCCTCCTAGTTGACTACAGCTTGTAGATCTAGATGATGATCATTTGGTCACAATGTGCTAAACTTAATGCTTGATACACAGGGTTTGGAAACACATCAGGAGTATGAACCTTTTGTAAAAAAATAAATGTTGTCTAAAGGATACACACAAGGAGTTTTTCTTTCTTTTTTAAATTTTTTTTTTATATGGATGGTCTACGGTCAATGTGCTAAGTATTTCAGTGTATAGCATGCAAAGATGACAGATTGAATTGCCTAATGTGGATATATTATTTTACTTATGGTTATTTTCAAGACAGCTTTGTGTCTTCACAAACTTGGTTTGTAAGACAGTGCATGAGACAGTTAGATATCGGCATATCGTCAATGTATGATTTATGTTTTGGTGTACATATTGCATGACAACATCAATCAAAGATTTGTACAAAGATGGTCGCGTCATTTTGTTAATGCCAGGTTCAAGTTCAAGCTGTTTATATTATATTGTAATTGACAACAAAAAGCATGTGTGTTCATAATGACTCTTTGAAACTTTCTTCTTCAAGACACACGATAGCCGAGCTGATTTCTTGGTGATATTTTTGTTAACTATATATTCTTACTAATGTCATTTGTGATTTTCATACAATTTTACTATGACTGTACCATTGCTTGTGTTACCCAAACATGATATGGAATTGAAGTTTTCATACAGAGTATGAAGCAAAGATCTGTAATGAATCAATTTTTGCTTTTGTGTCATAAAACAGAAATTGTTCATCTGTTTCATATAAATGGTCAAGGTTTTGCATTATGTCTTGTTATCCTTTGTTACGGCAAAATTCATTGTGAAAAACGTTTTTGTTTTCTTCTGCTTCTTCCTTTTATCTCTTTAAATGAATGCAAAGTCTCAGAACTAAACACAGTCTATGATTCTATCAAGTTGTTAAAACTTGTCTATAAATACAGAAATTCAAACCCGCATGGAACATATTTATTGACATTTTCTTGTGTTGGTTTACATTGAAGTGATGTAGGTTCTCATTGCTCATAAGATTTATGCTATAAAAAACTCTTTTATAAACACAAATTCGATGCAGAAAGTATGATGGGTCTCCTTTCCTTTCGCCCTTTTCATTGAAAGGAGTCCATCTGTTTACTTGTTAATCTAGTGTTATTAGATATACTTCATTATGTACTCTCTTAAACATTAAAGCATAAACAAGAAGTTACGCTTACAATAAATACCACTGACAATTTTGATTCACAACTCAAAAGCTCAAAGGAATGTGCATCAAAAGCTCTTGAAATTGAAATACATGTACTGATTTATTGGCCCTTTTCTTAATGATAATGTAGACAAATAATTTGTTAAGTACAAACACAATGAAGTCAATCATGTAGATCTGTTGGAGAAGAGGGAAAACAGTTCAATATGGTAGGCCTACATTATATTTCCTTCATCTTTTTGTTTCCAGTTTAAATGTTTCTCACTTTAATCACATCTGTTTAAACATTGGTCACAAACAGGTCACTTGTTTTCCTACATCCAATTCGTCGACTTCTCACTTCTTCCAATGTCCAAACCTTGTTTACACCCCCAGAGCTTGGATTAATCGGGTACCTTCTTCTTATGTCGGTTTTCATTTCCCATTTCACCCTTTTTCTCCATGGGTGCATGTTAATTTCATACTAGATTATTAGGGTGCCTTTTTTCAATGTATCAATTCACAAATACCACCCCACTCAGTAGTCAAGGTCTATTCATAAAGTTACACTTTAGATGAGTTTAGTGCCTTTTTTATATTACCAGTAATATGTATGTATATATTTTGCCTCGATCCATGGGTGCAAGATCAGCTATTGTTTGATTTTCATTCACATTTACATATCATTATGGCCGCCGTTGTAGTTGTAGGGTGTTTAACAGTGAGTCTTCAAACAATTGTTGTTAGTTCTTCACAAACTCTTGTGCACCTGCTTTTTCAAATGGCATGGACATCGCTTGAATGAAAACTTTAAGATTGTGCTTGTCAAAACAAGTGGACCCATCACTTACATTTTTTCAAGTAAATGTATTTTGCAGGCCGTTTGAGAATAAAGAAGAGAAAAGGAAGAGGTTGCACGTCCTTTGGGTCCATAGATTGACAATTGAGACAGACACTTTGGCTAAATCAAAGCAATAGTTTGTTGGGGGGGGGGGGTCATTCTATTATTGTGTTTAGAGAAATTATATCGGAGGCTTTTAACTGATTCATTACCAGCTAATTGTCGGGTCTCGATAGCCATTTGAGAAACTGAGTGCCGCTGTGAGCGGCTCGTGGTAATGAATCAGTTAAAAGCCAACCAGACAAGGCATCAGTGTTGAAGACTGTCTCTCAAAGAGAAAGGAGAAAATCACAGATCTTAGATTAGTAGTAACTTTGGAAGTTGTTTTTAGTTTGAATTTAAGTTTATGCCCGTATCGACATAATTAGGCCATGTAAGAAGTGGGACTTAAGTTTTTGCGTCTGTTTCCAATACGACACAGATGGATAGCCATATGAAGTTCTGATAGTGACACCACGTCCCCAAGGGGATTCGAACCCGGGCTTTATTACTATCAACAAGAACACGTCAACAGTTCAGCAGACTGCTACAACTACAAGGAAAGCGCTCCCTATGCCATTGAAAGTCAACATAGAATATTTTCTTTTTTTGATGGCCTTTAGATGCTTTATTTATCTCTTATTCTTATTTATAATAGGTTACGTGATATCGGATATAGACCTCGTACATATATAAGCATCAGACCGTATATTTTACTATTATTGTTATGACATTTGTTTGTTATTTTGTTTTGTTATCAGTGTTCCACAAGAACGTTGTTTTCACAGTAGAGACTAGTTTCCGTCTCAGTGTCTTTCTTTCCTATCACCTGTACATGTACTCTGAGGTATCAAATAAATGTACCCCCCATTCATTTTTTCTCAAGAATTTTTTGCACCCTT
>JAUELK010188470.1:0-10834 GCA_031471215.1 Gastropteron pacificum
AGCGAGAGAGAGAGAGAGAGAGAGAGAGAGAGAGAGAGAGAGAGAGAGAAAGAGAGAGAGAGAGAGAGAGAGTCAAAACAGTATTCAATTATCTTTACTTACCATTGCTTCGCAATTCTTTAGCAATTTGAGCCCATGTGCTTGCAATGTATTCTTTGTTGCTGTGGCTTGGGTCGGCTGTGTCATACAGGAAAGGGTATTTGCAGACGGATTCTATCAGTTTTTCCGTCTCCATCGTAGGCCTAGATTCTAGATCTACTAAAATTGTGAAGGGTAAATTATAACGCTCAGGCAACAAATAGTGTACAAATTAGTATTCTACTGCAATGCAATAGCTCACGAATCGACAATACGAACATAGATCCACTATTACTACAGTAAGGAATACATCTTTGGCTACACGCTTTCCCAGTTCGTGTCGTGTCGTGTAGCCTACCGTGTGTAGGCCAACACAGCCCGTCTCGATCCGTTCCGACACGCGCAGTGACCTACTTTGCTTCGTTCGTTTATCACTGTTGTGTCGTTGTTCACAAGCAAACCGTCCGTCCCCGCCGTCCCCCAACGATGTCGTTCAAGGAGAAAACGGGTGGCTTCTTTATAGGCCTACATTCTATTAAAACCATAGGGCTACTAATAATAATACCAAAATGATGTTCGATTCGTTGTTTTGTTGTGTTTCTTTATCTTCCGCGTTAGTTTTAGGGAGAAGGTCCCCAATGTCCCAATGATGTTAGACATTAGCACCGATTCGGTCCGTTTCTTAAAAATATATTTGAACAAAATTATTTTTGATCGAGAAGGACATATCGTACTGTCCACTCTGCTTTCATGTACGTTCATTCATCCATCCATCCACCCACCCACTCATACAATTCATTCATTCATATAACTTGTCTCTTTAATTAATCAATTCAATTCATCTCTTGTTTGTTTTTGTACGAGTGTTTGTTTGTTTTACATGATGCGCATTTGTTCTCCACCTGTTGATGCGATACACAGCCTACTATAGTAATATATAATATACAGGCCTACTCGCTACTCGTCCACTGGTCTCTAGGCCTATATATGACTCTAATTCTTATATATTAGCCTATTTAGTATTGCGACAACATTGGCAGTACATGCATAGTGCCCCAGACTAGTGTATATCACTAGTCTATGCACAGTAACAAGTGTTGGAGTAGGCCTATAGGTTGACTGGTGTGTCCTATTATGATATTATTATTATATCTAGTATACTGCATAGAATTAGATCTAGGCTAATTATTATCATAAAATTAAACACTGTCCACAAAACCACGAACTTTGTTTATTTTATAACTGCTTTAAACTACATTTGAAACCCACAACCATAATTTAGAGGATGAGCCTGACAACGGACAACGCCTCCTCCGATAATAATTATTGTTGTTTTTGGCCCTAGCTCTCGAGCCTAACTCTCGAAATATCGTGCTTTTTCTAGCCATCTCGTCAAAAGTCATTGCTTCTGTTCCAACGATGAAGATGATGAGGAACTTCATAAAATAGACAATTATTATAGAGTTTTAGCTAGCTAGCAGCGATGCGCTAAGAAGAAGAAGAAGAACCTTGTTTGGTCAGTGAACTTCATAAAATATAACAACAGAACAAAGCAACAAAAAACCTGCAAACTTTATTATCAAGAATCAAGACTGCTGCAGTGACAGTGACACAATGTGTAGATCTAGTCTAGATTCGAGAGAAGTTTAACGTGCTCCTTTTGACTTCTTTTATAAATAACTCTTCACTTCAAGCAGAGTTATTTGTCATCCGTAGGCCTACCTTTCACCAAAGCCAAATGTAAAGGATATTCACCTAGAATTCACTGGCTGAAGAACATTTAGTATTCATAACAATGGATCTAATGATGTTTGTAAAACATAACAAGCTTTGGTTGCTTCTATGTCTTCTTGTATTCACCTGTTGTGAAATATGTATTTACAGGAGTATAGGATTTGAAGGAAAGGCCATTTTTATGAGAGTTCATGCTCTATCCTTTCTCGAAGTGGGCATGTTAATATTTTCATTCATTGATTGGAAAGTATTTCAAAGTCTTCCACGACGCATTGGCATTATTATCTACAACTCTGTTGGAACCTCTCGTCAACACCAGTCTGCTGTTCAGAGTGCTTCTAATAGCACAATCGCCATAGTTTTAAGAATATGGAAAGTAGTTTTGCTGTTCTTTTTGTTCTTCTGTCACTTTGGATTTCTTACAAACATTTTCTTGACTGGAACTGAACCTCATTGGGTACAACTGGTGTCATACACATGTCTTGGATCATTCATACATTTGAACACTGGTTTAGGTTTATTTACTTTAGTACTATTGACTGGTAGATTCATAGGAAAAAAGACCAAGAAGAAGGAAAAAACAGATCGTGAGCAAGATGTACAGAAATTGTTGACATCTACTGTCAAGGCTTACAGTGTCACATGCGCACTGCTGTACTGTATTTTGATGAGTGTGTATGGTCTTTCTACAACAGCACAAGTGCCTGCTGTGAGGAGACATGATATCTTCTTAAAAGATCTACCTGAAAACTTGAAAGATATGACCATTGTTCAGGTCAGTGACATTCATCTCGGGCCAACCGTTGGATTCTCTCGAATGAAGCAAGTGGTGGACATAATCAACGAAGAACACCCAGGTGATCTCTATTGATTCTGTTTGTTGTTAAAAGAAATGTCATATGCTTTCTTTGATATTTTGAAGCTTCTCATTAATACTTCACCACTATCACTATCAATAAATATTTATATGGTCTGAACTTCATCACACAAACCGTTCTGTCAGGTTCTTACCTTGATGCATTGTCATTTGTCATAGTTTTTAACATGGACATATTATTTTATGGTATGGTATGAATTATAAATTGCACATGATGAATTATAAACAAGCCATGGTATCATTAGATGTTGTGGACCTACTTTGAATAGATCTAGGCTTTGACTTTGACGTGTAAGGTAGCAAATACATGAAAACAAAATTATATTGTTATTCTCTGTATGACTTTGTCTTCAGATTTGGTTGTGATTACTGGAGATCTTGTCGATGGATCAGTGAGACAGTTGAAGGACGCAGCATTACCGCTTATTGACTTAAAAACAAAGTTTGGGACATACTTTGCCACAGGTAGAAAAGGATTGACATAGTCTTGTACTAATCTTGATGCCATAATATCATATATATTTAAATTGTTTTGCTGCATTGAGAATGGATTTAAATGTAATTTATACTGTACTGGTACACTGATTTATTTTGTCTGTTTGTGTGTATGTTTTTGTTGTTGTTGTTTTTTTAAGATTCTACTTCAATTTGTTGCAGTCTCTCTAATGTATACACACCCTACACTCTACAAATGTAATCATGATTTAGGCCCTAACAAGATGTTAGAAGTCAACTCAATAGATTTTGAACAACCTAATGGTTGTCTTGAATATGAAACTGAATTTACTGTCTTGAATTGTTCAGACACTCAGTTGAGGTTTTCTATGAATGTAGGCAAGCATCCCCCCAATGTCATACTCCCTTACACTCATCATTTCCAGGCAACCATGAGTACTACACAGGTGATGTGGACAATTGGTTTCAACTGCTAGAGTCTTACGGAGTCAAAGTTTTGCATAACAGCATGACGAAAATTCCTGAAACTACCTCAAAGGGAATGAAGTCACTCTGTCTCGCCGGCGCAGACGATCTCCAAGCAAACAGATATAAGTAAGTACCATTGTACCTTCTTTATTGTTACAAGTTGTATTGTTTCAATTACAATAGCCAAAGCCTCTTTATCCCAACACTTTATATTGTGTATTAATTCAAGTGTTCTGCCTGCTGTGTGTGGGTTTAAAGTACATGCAAGTACAATCAGGCCTATGTTTTCATAGCTGTTCATGAATATTTTGCAAACACTTCACTTTTCTTTTAGGGTCAAGTAAGATCTCATTTACGGAACTTGGAAACTATTTATTGTTTCTGGGGTTCTTAAATGAAAATGATCAATTTGAACCTTATTTTTATTTTGTTTTCAAGGCCATAGAGCTAAAATGTAGTCAGGGGTATTTTGTTGTTGTGATCAGGCACAAGTTATGAGTTATTCACTCTTCAAGTGGTCTAATAGACCTACAGAGCCATGGCAGTCTAGCTCTGCAACCTGGGACTGGAGGACCTTCAAATTGACCCCTTGTTCATGCAATTGTGCAATGCAGTCACAAGACCCCTCCAGACCACATAACTGCTGTGTGCAATGCAGTAATTGAGTTGGTACTGCCTATGTTAATGCAACATCTGGGACATTTATTGTTACAGCCATGATTTAGGACTGAAGCAGGTGAATGTCACATCATTTTCTGTAGCCCTGGTGCTTGAACCTATGTGAAAGTATTCACAAAGTTGACCACAACACTTTGGAATAAGGGGTATTATAAAACTATCATGTTAAACACGAAAATGAACCCTCTTTTTTTCTTTCTTATATATTTTGATGGAGTTTTTTGTAAATTGTACCACTTGCATTGTTGTTTGTTTTATTTTAGGAATGCAACTATCATAACTTGTCATTAATAGTAGAAGCATTAATTGTGTAAACCCTGAACACCTTCCTCTATCTATCTTCAGCTATGGTAACCATGGGTTTAAACCTGAGCAGGCCCTTGCTTCATGTGAACCAGACAGCCCTGTGATACTCCTGGCCCACCAACCCTCGGCAGCCAAAGCAGCCATAGACATGGGACTCAGACTGGACCTAGTTCTCTCTGGTAAATTGTCATGCAGCCATGCATCCATGTTTTTATCTTATATCATTGGGTCATACTACCAGTATGCCTCCCAGGAGGTTGAGAAGGCTCTGGAATGTATCAGTATCAGGTCTGTTGGTGTAGTAATAGTAGCTGTAAAGTGCTTTGAGCTTGCTGTAGAGCAGGGAAAAGCGCTATATGAATGCTATCTATTATTATTATTATTGACAATGGCCACAAGCTGTATCTCTGCTATACCAACATTATCAGGGATAGCGTAAAAGTATCAATTCACATTACTGGGTACAATTTATGTGATGCAAACATGGATCAAATTTTCTCTAGACTAACCTCAATTCCACCCATATTTATGTTTTGAGTTCACCTATTTATTCTGTGAATTCTGTGGAATAGTGATGGTTGATTTGAAGAATGTATGTCATGTAGGTCCCTAAGCTGTGAGAGAATACTGATGTCCTATTCGTTGTCATTTTTCGTCTTCAGGCCACACCCATGGTGGTCAGATCTTCCCTTTCATCATTGGTGCATACCTGATGAATCCATTCTACCTGGGTTTGTACCAGTACAAGGAGAGCCAGGTGTATGTGTCAGAAGGCACTCAGTTCTGGGGAATCCCCATGAGGGTGGGCACCAGCATGGAGATCACAAAGTTCACTCTGCACTGAGTCAGACAATACTTCAAGTCTTCCCTTTCAACTTTCACCTTTTACAATACAATTGTTGTTTAATGTCTTTGCTTGTTTATATAAGTTCTTAAAGTTTTTATTCACACTCCCTTTCATTTTGATGGCTTTTTATTTTCATTTAGTTCATTACATTTTGTTTTCTTTCTGCATTGGTCTCATTTTATTATTTTTTGTTTACTTACGTTTGTACATGCCATTATTGCAAGATTTAAAAAACTTTTACTCAAATTGTTTTGAAGGAATAGAAGTGTTGTGATGCCTCTACCTGCCCGTGCAATATTGTTTTCATTATGTTGAAAAGAACTAACTCCGACTGAGCCAATGTAAGGTAAATGTCTTTAATATTTTATTTTACTTTGATATCCAGCAAGAACGTTGACCAGAAATACATCACTTCAATAGTATCCACTTTTTTTGTCAATTTTCTTTACATAACCATATGAATGACCTCTATTTACCTGACAGATGTAGGCCTACTACTCATTTCAAGCCTTTCACATTTTTTCAAAATATTGTATGAACAATCTAAGTGGATTATTTGTGTGTGTGTTGAGGGGGGGGGGGGGCTTGTAGGCCTATGTTTTATTTATTTACAATTTACATTGTGTTTTGCATTGAAATATGTGCATAATTTGTGTTTGCATAAAACACCTCAATTTGCATTTTGTATTATTTAAACAGAGAAAACCATTGTTTCACCTCCGCAAGGAATGTTTCTTTTCATATTTGGTTGAATTTGAACATTTTGTACTGATTCCCTGACCCATGATGGAGCTTTCCATGAGATTGGTACATTTTAAATAACAATATACCCAATACCATGCTATCTTGGAAATTGGAAATACCAGAGAGGAAGAAGCCATATTAAATGTTGTGATTATTAGTTTAAACAAGAGAATTTGATATAATATCGAATCATATTATTCAATATTGTGGAGACCAGAAAAAAAGTTTATCTTAAGCGAGGTTTATCTTATCTATTTTATCAAAGGAAACGTCTTTCTTTTCAAAATTAAAGATGGGTACAAGTTCAGTTGCCTCCCTTGTTATGTAAAACAGGGTGTGTGACTCTTACTGACTCTTGTCCATCCCAAATACGATAAGAAGAGCAGCGATGAAGCAGTGCATGATTATGATGGCTCGCGTGCGAGTGTTTGCAACTGTTGGGGGCGGGTTTTATCCGGACCGAGACTGATTCATGTTATGTTGTTGTTGCTATTCCCTGCCATGGAGTTATACACTCTTATCAGCCAATGCCAGTCTTATGTATTTGTATGACTGTCTGAGCTGATTGGAGGGGGGTCCATAAAGTTAAAGAGTGCTGTGGGTTGTTGGTTGAAGAGGTAGGTATGTTGTCTTGCCTCTGCGAGTGCAGGACATTCCAAGAGGAGGTGGGAGGTTGTTTCTTAGGGGCGGTCGCAGTGCCTGCAGTTCAGCGGATGAGCAGGGTCGATGCAGTTGAGGTACATGTTGGTTCTTGTATGTCCGGTGCAGAATTGGAAGATATCGCTTTGTTCTTTCCTGGAGAGGGTGTTAATGCTGTCTTGTGTATACCAGAATTTGATGTTGGCTAGTGCAAGGAAAAAACAGGACTGGAAGTGGAAGAAACGTTTGTCTTAGGCGAGTTTACCGTTCACTGTATTGAAGGGGCCGTAGCTTCGTTATGTAGAATTAACAGGAGAGTGTGGGTGGAGGCTGAGAATGTACCAATTTCATCCATGCAAAGGGACATAACTCTGGTACAGCATTACCACAGTATGGACTGTACTTGCTCACATGATCTCATTATGTCTTGTTGATCAGGATTCAAAAAGTAACTACATGTAGATCTATTTTCCTTTCCTCAATCATTTGTGTGTCTGTATTGGTGTCTCTTATACATGTACTTATAACACAAGTAATTTGTTTGACTGAGTTGCCAAAGAAAACATCTTGGGAACTGCCTGTAAATTGTAGAATTGAAAGGTAATGAAGGAGGAGACATTTCAACTATGAACAACCCAGTCAACAATTTAAAGTCAAAGTTGTCATGATAATGATATTCAAAAAGGCGTTTAGGTTAGGTACAATGTTATGATGGCTAAAGCGGAACTATGAGAACAATATTGGGCGTATCAATGAAACATTGCTTTTGTGTCTTGTACTTGTAATGATATTTATAATATTGAGTCTGTTATGTGTAATGTTATCTGTTACTGTTAATATAGTAGGACGAAAATAAAGCAATGAGTTTGAGATCAATATTTGGCTCAGTGCAACTTTGCTGTTGTGGTAATTATGTCAGAAATTAATCTTATGTGAACCACCGGACATATGTCCACCTGCAAATTTGTCACACCTCTGTACATGTATTTAGTTATTAAGACAAAAGACAGTGTTCTGCTTACATAAAACTCTTTTGCCTATACAATGTGCGTATATACAGGGCCAATGTATTACAACTTAAATAACCAACTTACATCTCGTCAAGGTATACTGGGGTAGCAAGTTTTGGCTACCCATGTTGAGTTCAATAAATACCTACCCTATGTGAGTGTCATGTCATGTATACAAGGTCACTGTGTGTGTATAAAATGATAGTACACTGTGTACATGTTATATTCTTTGGTCTTATTGACTCCTCAGGAATCCATGTGTTCAATTACTCATTATGTTACAATTCACACTGTTTCTTGAATTGAGATTTTAAAGTTAAAATTAAGTAGAGGTTTGTTGTTTTGTTTATTAAAATCACTGAATGAAGGAATACATTTTGTATTTACAGTCTTTGTACCAGAGTTTACACTTTCACACTAATCTTATTTATAATGGTCACACTGAAATGTGCACTTGCAGATAAATGTCTTTACTTTAATGAATGAGTGTTGTGGGTTTTGTGGCTGTTAAATTTTTGTTTGTTACATGTACATGTTTCCATTCCATGACTGAAGTCTGAACTTCCAAACACAGTTGGCAATCATGCTGTTTGTGAATACTATGATGCTTTCTCTGTCATCTATTACTATCATGTGTCGAAAATCCTCTTTATGAGATTTTGTCATCACTGATAGCCAGTGTATGTTTTTTTTTACATTTTTTATTTATGTGTTAATTGCCCATGTATTTAAAACAATTTTTTATGCACCCAGAATTTTCTAAGAGTAAAAAGATCAATTCATGAGACTCGGAATTTACTGATTTTCACGTCTTGTTCATGTGTAAATGTGCAGTGGAGTCTGCTTGTGATAACTCCTTAGTTTATCCATTTCAAAGGATGGGAAAATGTCCAGTAGCCTCCCCTGCCATTGAAAATAGAATAGGCCTATCTGTGACTCTTTCTTACTGACTGTTGGCCATGCCAAAGACGATACTATGAGTATGAGCAGCGATGAAGCAGTGTGTGACTGTGATGGCATCGCATGCGAGTGCGCACAACTGATGGGGACGGGGTTGGTGTAGTAATGAGGTGAGGGGTAAAAGGCCACTATGGCAGGGAAAAGCTAATTTTAACCGGAATGAGACTTAATGAAGTTTATTTCACGCAAATGTCTGTACACATAATCTACTGATGAAGTAAAAATGTGACATGGCACAGTAGACTCATATCGTTTAACCAATTCAGACATACGACATGTGAAAGAAAATGCAAAAGTACATGAATGAACAAAGTTGTATAATGTGCAGTTTTAAAAACATGAATAAATCCATGGATCCTTGATGAAGACATCATTAGTGCAGTGTGTTCCGCGGTTGTAAAATGAATGCATTCAATATCAACTTGCCAACAAATTGGGGAAAAAATGACGGAAAACCAAAAACACAGTCAATGATTATTAAAATGTGAACACCTCAATTTAGAGGACTCTCTCAAAAGGTGCTATGATATTAAAATACATCATCAGTAAAATCAGAAATCACATTAGTAAAGTTAGAGATCAGTTTCAATATAAACTGGTAACTGGAATATTTTTTTTTCTTTGGAAATCAGATGAAGTTGTGAAATAAAATGATTAGTCATAGATACAAATTAAATCGAAGACTGACACTGATAACTGAAAAAACAGTTATAAATCATCAGCAACTATGAAGGTAATAAACAGACAATAAAAGTAAGGCTATTTTTCCTAAAATATTGATGAGTACTTCAACTTCAACACACAATCAAATCTATGGATTGTAGTTAGTGCAGCTACATTTACAGACTTCAACATGTGCACGTGGTGACACAAATAGGGAGAAGACGCAATGAAATACAAGACATTTTGTGACTATAATGTAAATATCATCTTCAGACATCAAAGTTCGAAGTGTACATTATGTATAAATTATGAAAGCCCTGATTAAAGCATGCTGCAACCATGTTAGCCAAATACAAGTAAAACATCTATGCTATTATTGCTACTGGTACCTTCAAACATGATGAATCGCACATTGAAAAAGCTGTTAGGCCAGAGTTGCACTGTACAAAATAACCATGATTATTATTATAATGATTATCACGCGTGTTAAAATTAAAAAACATTTTTTTTCCGATTGCTTAAACTGAAGGGGTATTCCCCTTTCCACACCTCGAAAAGTGAAACTCCTTGCGGTAATACACATGTAGTAAGTCTTTACTGGCATTATGATGTACTAACTAGACTAGCAAAGGTATAGTCTTCAAAGTGTACCGGTAGACAATAATGCTGTAAAGCATTATCTGTGGTATGTTTTATGGACATACTCCTACTTGTAGTAGCTCCTTCATTTGTTCACTGCCAAAAGTGACAAGAGAACTAGAAACTGGCTTCTCTTTTCCCATCCTCTCTCACGATCTAGACATTTTGCTTTAAACAAATTCTACATACCATGCCATCTTATCTGTATAACTTGTACCCATATTTGCGGTAGCCTATTAAGAATGTTTACTACAGCAAACAAATATACTAAACATTTGAATTACATGTATACATTTTTAAATCACCATTTATTATAACAATACTGTTTAAACATATATGCTTTAAAAAATGTACTTAAAGCAATTGGAAAAGCAAACATTTGAAAAAAATGTTCAATGCAGTGTCGATTTCAAATACATAAAAATTGTAAACATGAACAAGCAAAACAAACATGGAACTTGAGGGATGAACCCAAATGAGTGTGAAAATAGAATTGAGTAGACAATAAAATTTAAAAAACAATGAGATTGATCAGTCAGACAACATGGGAATGGAAGACAAGAATAAAGAGCCTAAATACAAAAGGCCCTAACTGATGCACTGGTATAAAGTGTAAAGTCACATTTAACCTTCACTGTATGTCGTGGGTGTAATACATCCAGTAAGCAATTGAAATGGCTGCTATGTGAAAACCCATGTGAATTTCAGAATGAAACTCCATCTATTCCTCAGGCA
>JAUELK010188581.1:0-10834 GCA_031471215.1 Gastropteron pacificum
TTTTGAAATGGTTACTTATTCTAATTTCCCTATTTACAAAAAGGAAACCGAATGAAGAACTTTGGTGAAAACCGCAACCATTTTGATGCAATATTAACGGAGAAGATCTGGCTTTAAGTTTAAAAGTTTGCCTCTTATTTATATAGATTACAATGCTATTTTTATAAATATTATCAAAAGTGTCTTGCTTATTGCAATGCTATTTTTATAATTATTACCAAAAGTGTCTGCGTAGATCTTGGCAAAGGACTTTAGCGTGAAGCAGAATCTGTAGTAGGAGCTGGCAAAGCAGACATTGCCCAGGAGAGGGGAGACCATCTGGTTGGGGTCGTCCTCGGCATACAAACTGGAACACACGACAAAGAAGAAACAATGATAAAGGTTAAGAAATGATCCACCACCAAACCAATGCATGCAAATTGTATTATTTATTACACAGTATGGCCATAAAATGCTTTTCCATCCTTTATTTTTGTTATCGTCCTACATTACTAAGCAACAATGAATCATTGCGCATGACCCTCTTCTTTGAAAAGAAAATGTCCTGGACTTCCGTTGCTAATGAATTGCTCAAGTTCTTTTCATTCTGAAAATGTAATGTGAGCTAACATTCTGTAAATAGAATGTTTCAAACTTTCTAAATCGAGGACAAGTATTAAAAAACCCACTTGTACCAATTACCATCCAAATGTCTTTAAAAAAAGCCCTTTTTTGTCTCCTGGCGTATACACCATGTAATAATAGATCAATTGAGTAAAATAAAAAAAAATAAGGGTTTAAAACCAGAAAGACACTAATTGAGGAGAGAAACGTGCAGTCAGTGCGTCAATATACTACTCAGTAGTATTATTTGGTTACACTTTAAAGTCAGTTTGGTTTAGAAGGATCTGGGGTCAACCATCACATCTACTGATGGTCTCATTATATCCTTCAAACTTTATTCAGGCAATGCAATACAAGATAAGGCCAAACTTTATTGTCCATAAAAATGTCACATTGCTTTGTTGTTGTAGTTGTACATAAAAACACATTAAATTGACAACAAAACATGGTTAAAACTTCCTATAAAATACAGTTTTGAGCAAAAGCACACAGAAATATCGATGATGATGATGGTTGGTGGATAGATTGGCATGCCACCTAGAGCATGTTGGGTAAACCAGTGACCCACCTAATGATTGCGTTGACCTCATCCACAATCTGCCGAAGTTTGAAGTAGGCGTCAGTGGGTGGTAGCTTCAGTTCCAGGATGAGTCTGTCTATCTTGTTGATGCACACAGTCACAGAGAGCCCCTCCTGCATGGCATGTTTGATGAGACGCTCTGTGTTCAGCATCATCTGGAAATACAGGAGACAACCATGTGAACCAGGAATTGGTTGACAAGATGGGTATACATCATCATAGATATTTCTGTGTGCTTTTGTGCAAAACTGTGATATGTAATGTGCCTGTATCTTATATGAAGTTTTAATCATAATAATAATTATAATAGATAGCATTTACATTTACATATTTAACCATGTTTTGTTTCTCAATTTAATATGTTTTTAAGTAAAACACCAAAAAGCAATGTGACATATTTATGGACAATAAAGTTTGATCTTATATTATACTATATATATGGCATAACCATTTTTTCACTAATACTAATGTTAGATCCAGTTTAACAAATTATACTAGTAAGACCTCATTTGAAATCTGGCCAAGTATATAAAAGTAAGCAAAGAGGGAAAAAAAAACCATTTTATACAGGAGAAACAAAATTCATTCAAAACAATGCATTCTGTATTTGACTAAACAGATGGTAAAATGAAGTGAGTCAGACTAGCCTACCCCCTCGGCAGCATCTATAAAGACGACCACGCCATCGCTCAGTCTCATAGCAGCAGTCGTCTCGTCAGAGAAATTGACATGACCTGGAACATAGGCACACACAGTGTCATCAATATTGGACTAGAGCAAAGAGAGTGGTTGATCATATTGACTAAAAGGGTACAAGATTTCTTATTACAATGTTTTGAAATCTACATTTATCTATTTAGAAGGTAAAATAAAATACAAACAAGACGGGTGTAGTTGCAAGAGCAATTCTTAACAATCGACCATGGCACTGGAATGCAGTCACAAGACCCCTACTAACTAGAGTGAAGATATAGTATATTGTCTAGCATGTGTCATTGGACAGAAGGGTGAAGGCCCATACGTCGTTGGATCACTTTATTTGCATTTTCGTCTTTACTTGAGTAGCTCAAGGCGTTACAATATCACAATGAGAATGACAAAGTAAATACATGCTCTTCATTTACAAACAACATGATGTAAAATGCATAATTATTACACACTGAAGAAGAAAAAGAAGTATATTGTCTAAGAACGGAGAAATGCTGACAACAAAAAGAGAGAGAAGAGCGGAGTCTACCTGGAGTGTCCATGATGTTCAGGAGGAAAGACTTGGACTTGGTGTCAGGCAGAACCATTGTGACGGGAGTGGACTTGATGCTCACCCCTCTCTGAGGACATACACAACAAAATGAACACATTCTCTTTGTTTTGAATTTTGTAAGAATCTTTATTTAAAATTGTATGAATACTCTTCTTGATTCCTTTTGGAACAAAGGGTAGTAAAACTTTGTTATTAATAGATAAACAATATGACATGTAACTTGAATAGAGTACACAGCACATTCCTAGTCTCACAACAGAATGTAATATGATTTCTGAAATAACTCTTTAAACAAATAGAAAAAGCAATCAGTTTTTACACAGATAGCATAAGCGGCCCTCCGTTCCACAACAAGGAATCTAGAGCTATGCAAGTTGGTAGCATATTATGGTGCAGTCAGTTCAATGTCTGTACAAATAAACGTCTGACATGCAAACCAAGCGTGGCTTACCTCTTGTTCTGTGAACAGTGTGTCTGTGTATCTCATCTGTGAACAAAACAAAAGCAGTCATAGTTTTAGATGGCTCACATTCAGTCTACAGATTCAGGTAGGGGCTTGTAAAATTCCCTTCAATTAAGGTTAACACATCCATGAATCGTAGCTATAAAGGTGAAATAAGAGGAAAAGTCAAATGTGAACAAATGTTTATAAAAATACACTGTGGTTTGAGTTTTGAGTCTTCTCATGACAACTGATTTATGGTGATAGTTACCTTACTATTTGCACAGTTCATAGTTCATCCAATGCAAGCAGAACAAGTACAATTACAATGCCCTACAAAGTCAATAAACAAAAGAAATGTATTCTCATGACAAGAGAGAATGCACATTGTTCACACCTTATCTAAGCTTACATTCAATTCAACAAATGAAGACTTACATCTGAATCATAGTCTCCAACAACCTCTGGATGGGTCTGCTCCATCAAACAGTCCACGAATGAAGTCTGAGAAATAAGAGCAAGAATAAAGTCATAATATGTTGTAATAGTATGCTGTAAAGCGATTTGAACTCAAAGAGAAAAAGCGCTATATAAATCGGCGCTTATTGTTTTAATCAATAATTTATGTGTGCATGAATCATGATCATGCAAAAAAACAAAACAACAACGAACAAACAACTGAAAAGCTTAGCAGTTAAGACGCTAATCAAAACAGAATTGTATACATTAAAATCCATGCATTATGACAAATGAGTAAAGCCTACACCATAGAAGAAGAAAAAAAGAAAAGACAGTATTGACTGAAACATACTCTAATTTTAGTGTTTCAGCAAACTCTTCACTACACAGGCACATGATTTAAAAGAATAATGTGAAACGAATAAATCACCTTTCCATGATGCAAATGTCCGCAGATAGACACATTTCTGATCAATGTTGGGCAATCCATCAAATCTGCTAAAAACCTGAAAATGACAACAACAAAAATGAGTTGTGTTCAACTGCTAATTCACTAATTACAAAAAAACAAAACAATTGCTTTTACTCCCTGAGTTTCGTTATTTCATTCTTAACATCGATACAATGCTCAATCATTAAATAATTTCACACAAACCATTAAACAGTAAACCAACAAATGATCATGGTATACTTACTCCATGTTATAATTTGTCATGGGTAGATACAATGACCCATTCATTTAAAAAATGAATAAAAACATGAATGGAACACAAACCATTAAACTAAACAACGAATCAACTAATCATTGTATACTCACTCCAAGGGTACGTCTTGATACATTGGCTCATTCATCAAATAAATGAATAAAAACATGAATGGAACACAAACCAACAAGCAATTATACTATACTCACTCCATATTATAATTTGTGACAGGTAGGTCTTGCTCGACCATGCTGAACTTCTTGTTCTTCACAGGTGCAATGATGGGTTCTGGAAAGTACAATAAAATGATGTTACATTGTGGCTGTAGTTGAAAAACTCACTTTTGTAGAGAGACTTTCACCAGAAGGGTTTATCATATCCAATAGAATGTAAAGGGAACACAAAGGAATGAATACTTGAATTTTAGGAGAGATTAGTTTCTTGTATTATAACAGACAACTCATGAAGAACACAAACAATCTCTACAATCAACCAAGAATGTATCTAAATTAAAAGTGTAAGTAAGAATGAATAATAGGCATCAAAGGACCATACCTGTTAATGGTTGTGTGTCTTCCTCTTGAACAATTGTCTGAAACAAAAAAATAAAGCTAGTAAATACAAATCATATCTACTACTACTACTACATAAAACTGAAAAGAAAATGACATACAATGCTTCAACATGAGCATAAAAGACCATTGATGTTTTCCTACCAGATTCATCACTATCTCAGAGTGTGCTTTAACAAAATAATCTTCCTGAACATGTCAAAGGTACAAAGACTTCAAAAACTGATAAACTACAAAATGTTACAATACTCAAATCAAATCTGAGTGATTAAAAATTGAAGATTCTTGTTCAATATGTGCTGTAGAGTAACACTAACAGCCATAGCTTTAACACAAAAGCACGAAAAAGTTGTCTGAAATCTAGAGGAATACACTATTAAACAGGTGTTACACCCGAAAAGGTGATTAGAATTTAGAAGATTACATACCTCCACCTCGGGACCATATATTTCCTCCGGAGTGGGATAATACTTTTTGTCTTCATGTAACACCACTTGCATGTCTGGCTGGGCATCGGGGTCATCCTGATCCATGTCATCGTCATCCTGTTCACACAGAATAATGTAATTAGTACAGTACAGCGTAATTTAATAAATAATAATAGCTGATATATCGAGTGCTAAACAGTGACCTCAAAGCGCTTTAAACCTAAAACATTTCTACTCAGACAGACCTGCTTCATTTCAAAGCCGTAACCTCATGGTCGGCACCCATCCCACAACATACCAACAAGATCGTTCACTGTCAACTGTCAGTTACCCTTTCTAAACTACAAGATCTAGTGAGTATTATGATTGCAAACCAACGCTCTAATGGTATGATCATGATTATAACAATTCAAATGAATTACATCATGTACGTACAACAACTGGAGACTGGTAAGAAGATGTCTGAGAAAACTTTGAGAGAACAAAGAAGAAACATTATTATTCAATGTTCCCCACCAACAGCTAGTTCTACTTACATCTCTATCTCCATAGTCGTCATCATCCTCAGCTTCCTCTTCCTCCTCTTCATCGTCATCATCACTGTCCAGCTCTGGTCCAATGTAGTTACCAAATTCGTCATATAAGTCAGCATCCATTTTGTTCACTTGAGATGAGACTTTTCAATCAGAAGTAAATTGAGCTATACAGAAATGAATGAAAGGGGTGGGGGTGGGGGGAAGAGAAATGTATTAATTTAAGATGAACTTTTAAATTCCAGCACATCAAAAATTGTAATGGAAACATGTTGGATCTTGAAGCTTGTCTCTTCTGAGACTCAAACTCAAGATACTGAATCATGAATCACAAAAAATGTAGATTTAATACTTAGATTTAGTTCTTTGCCAGAGCTGTTTCGATTGGTTTTATATAAGATGTTTTCTAAATTTAAAAAAAAATAGGCCCTGTTTTCATAAAAAAATAAGATGTCACTTTAAAAATACTGTAATTTCATTTCTTGACACCCCCCCTCCCTCAAATGGTCCCCCCCAAAAACGCATGTTCATTTCAATTAGTATTGCAACTCATGATGCCTGTTGACTGAGCTACATAGTTGTGAAAGAGGAAGCCTTTTAGTAGAAAATGCTGCTTCAAAGAGTGTTTTATTGGCTTTGACTTTCCCAGTGCAGACCTGCCAACTTTAAAAAAAAGCAAAATAGGGAAAATCATTGTGACGCGTTACATCCTGTTCACACCCCACACCAAGTCGCAGAGTTACCAACCTCTGGAGAGTGAAATCATAGTCTCAAACCTAATGTTCGGTAGTTTCAAGACACTTTCAGTAGTAATTCGGAAATCGTATCGCCCTGTTTGATCAGTATGTGAAATGCTGTACAATGTGCACTTTTAACCCATGTAGCAGTTCTTTTGTGTTTGCTTAGATCTACTTGTGTGTCGAGAACTGCTATTATAAACCAAATAAACAGATGTAAGAAAATAATTCAAAAGACTTTTATAATCTAGACCAGTAATTTTGAAAGAGAAAAATGAATTGACTCAGTATAGATCTAGATTCAGCAATGTTCACAACCTTTTTCTCTTTTCAAAGAACCTGAACCTACCAAGAAAGTTCTTTTGCGAATATGAAGAAGTCAACCCACTATGTTGACTATGATTATGATATGAAGCTTTTGAATAGTAAATGGGAGTAGGACTATTTGCATTCTTGTTTTTATCTAGAATCTAGATTAGTAATAGATATACAGAACAGTATATCTCAGCTCTAGAATCTAGCTAGACACCTCCAACTCATGACTTTACAAAATGTATCAAAAACAGAATTAAATTTTAATCTAGTCTATTACTATTTGAATTTTTATCCAAGATAACAACAAATTGTCAATTTGAAGCATGTGTAATGAAAGCTAGAAGAAAAGACCCGGTAACTACGAGCAATAATCTAGTCTAGATCTAGTACGGTACTGACATCGCATTCATTCATGAATGCAGAATAATAGAGAGAGGGTTTCGGGTCGTAACTAGATTCTAGATCTAGTAGTTAAAGTCTAGATCTATCCAAACACGAGTAGAAAATGATGGAGATGGTGCTTCAAGCCCAAAATAAGGACTTACAAACAAATATCCCAGTTCAAACGTTGTTTGTTCTCGATTAGACAAGACAAGTCTGCGTGTCGAATTGTGTCTTCAAATAGCCGTCGCCATGTGTAAACAAACTACTAAAATCTGAAGTGTTAGTTGCATAGCAGTTTTTGTGTGTCTACAAACATTCCCTTTTTTCGATAAGTAGGCTAATTTTATAATTTTCCGTAGTTTCTGCGGCTCGTCCGCAGTCGGAACCAAAATCCGTAGCAGAGGTTGGCAACTCTGTGTCGGCGACCCAATATGGCAAAATCAAGACCGGATTTGATAATGACGTTGAAGAAATGAGGTGGCCAGATATGTACCTCACCAATACAGAGCAACTGCCAAACTATCTTGCGCGACGCTGGGCTAATCTGGCTAAAACTAAAATGCGAGTTCCAAACAGCCGATCGTGGTTCGTTCTCACTGTCAAAATTACATTACAACGGCAGATCGGTAAAATAGGGAAATTAGCGCCATGGTCGAGAACAGTATGTTAAAGTCGGGAAATTCCCGAAAAAATCGGGAAGGTTGGCAGGTCTGCCAGTGAAGTGACTGTAGTTTGACTCCTGCAGATACCCTATATATTTAAAACCAGGAACTCGAACACAGTTTGCCACCCGTCCGGCTAACTTGACTTGAGAGGTTGTAGAGCTAGACTCTAGAGAATTAGAATGGAACAGTACCAATAATTTAAATTTATTGAATAAATATAGCCCAACATGTAAATATAACACATGGCTCTCCTTCTATTTCACAAAAGATGGTGGTACGGTATGTCTAGTCTATAAATAATAAGTAGGATGTAGGCCTATCTATAGATTATTATTAATCCAGTCCCCCTATCTAGGCGACCAAGGCAGTGCACAGGCCTAAAAGTAAAAGTGTTCCATTTCAGGCGGACAAACTCAAACAAGCGATGCCAGCCAGCCAGTCAGGGTTTCACTTCCAGCTCGTGAGTGGGCGTGAAGAGTGGAATTGCGTGGTGACTGACAAAATACGGTTCCGTTTCAGGCAGACAACGCAACGCCAACGAGCAAGTAGCAAGCAATGCCAGGGTTTCACACACCCAACTCATAATCGTGAAGAGTGGAATTGCATGTGGTGATGAGTAACGTCACTTATTCCATTTTTTAAGTCTAAGACGAGCGCTCACACGTGCTCGTCACTCTCATCCTCAACAAAGTTATATCAAAGTAGGCTGATTGAATCGCGACGTACAACTCTCAAATTTGGCGAGCAGGATCCACACGACAGACAGTATTTACATTACAGTGATTAGTGAAACAGTGAGTTAAGTGAGTGTCATTGTTGATTGATTGTGATGATAATTCAAATTGTCAACCAACACTTCAACTTCAACACTCACCACAAGTTCAAAGAGTAAAGTCAGTAAGACTAGATCTAGTAATAGTAAGAGTAGATCTTGACTAAGAGAAAGGTGGGAGTTTCTATAGAGAATATATTGAAATGGCTTCTTCTATCGAGTTATCTAAAGCAATGGAGATTGGACAAACCTTAGCCTGAAGCTAGCCTTGGTACTTGGTTAATGAGAAGAAGAAAAATCGTTCTACAATCGTAAGCAATTTGATTGAGGGAACAAGGAGGCCACCATTATTCGTTTCAGAATGGCCAGCAGGGTGAGAAAGCGGCCAAAACTGTAGTCTTCTGTAAACTAGGTACATATTTGGAAAATGATAGAAAATATTACCAAAATAACACTTCGATTGTGTGCTTAAAAATAATACAAAAGTAAGCAAGACTTCGATTTCAATAACCATGAAATTAAAATAAAATTGCATAAAGCAGTCCGTCCAAAAATACATCACAGTTTGTGCTTATTTGGCATCCTTTTTCGCCGGGGAGCCCACGCGTTGTTTACTTCCGCGAAAAGGCCTAATGTGTTGCTGTGACTGCTTAAGACTGGCGACTATGGGTACCTCGTACTTTGACCAAGTTTTCTTCTCTGTTTCTCTCCTCTCTCTCTCTGGTGATTGGTGACTGAAGAGTATTTATTCTTCTGTTAATTTATTGTCTGCTAGGACTAGGAGGGCTAGATAGAGAAGTAAAGATTATTTTTCTTCTTCCATTCATGACTGCAGCCTCATAATAGAGGACTTTTGCAATCGCTCATCTAGATCTTGATTATCCACTTATTGACTTGAAATAAGTGGAAATAACTGGACTAAAAGCAACTTACGAACACATGTAGAGATCTAACTGTAAACTGTAACTGCATGCAAGCGTCTGTACTCTGTTGTCACATTCATCAAGAAGCAGGGATGGCCGGCACTGCATCCTTGTCTTCAGCAAGGAGATGCATGAAACTTAAGGAATTGGAGAGCTACTTGCAAGATGTTGAAACTTTTGAAAGTCCAAAAGTCAAACTTGAACAATACCCCACTACTCCGCACATTGCAGGTACATCCCCAATCACTTGACTACTTTACTCTTTTATTATTATACTCTTTACTGTAGAATGTAGGGTTTAGTAGGAGGAGTTCCACACACAATGCATGCATAGATAACAGTAACAGTGTGGATCTAATCTACTAACAGACATTACAAATGACCAAGATATATCAGAAAATACTATCCTGGTCAATATTTATGTCCGCATTTCATTGTCTTACAAGACAATAAAATGCCCATCCAACACAATTTTTAATTTTTTTTTTATTTGAACTATGTAGGCTTACTTGGTAGGTGGAGACAGGGGGGTTCTATGTAATTTCTGTGTCTTTTGTATATAATATATACAAGTATGTATCTTTCTTTTCTTTCTCTGCAGCATGTATGCTCCACACCATCACATCTACGTATGACGATCTTCACGGAAAATGTATTGCAGACTTGGGGGTCGGATGTGGAGTTCTTAGCATTGGTTGTGCTATGCTGGGGGCAGAGTAAGTCTCTGACTTTGACTTCCTCTGTCCAAAAACGTTTACACACATCATACACATGGAATGGGTCCCCTTTATTTGTCTTTCCTTCTATCTTTTTTTTTTTTAACGTTGAAAAGAAACACAACTACAACATTTTTGAGAAAAGTCTGATTGCTTTGTTCAGAATAATGTTCTCTAATATTGTATAATTTGTGTAGTTTCTTTACTTGATATTCTGGCCCTTAGTTTGTTCAATAATAATGCTCTTCAGAAGATTTCAAATAAAATTCATCTACCTCATACATACCCTTTCATTTTCTCTGGGATCTTACAATGGAGAAGATGTATAATATGTGTGTGATGCAATACTTAATGCACAAACCATTGTGTAATGTCTTTTGCTCAGGTACATTCTTGGAGTTGATGTTGATGAGGACGCTCTTGGTACATGTGCAAGCAACGTAGAAGACTTTGAAATTTGCAACATTGACTTGTTGAACTGCGATATCAAGACCCTCAATGATGAAAACATCAATCACAGACTGTCAAAAAAGTTTGATACTGTGATCATGAATCCTCCATTTGGCACCAAAAACAACCAAGGTATTGTTGGTTTATCTGTGTCGGCTACTTTAGAATCATTTCTATTTTTTAATTATCCACACACAAAAAAACACCTGTCTGTTTTTTTTATTTGGTTCTCAAGTATAGTCATACATAAGAGCAATACTCGTACAATGCTAGTAGGTATATATTTCTCT
>JAUELK010188800.1:0-10834 GCA_031471215.1 Gastropteron pacificum
CTTTCCCGTTCACTTTCTCATCTTATCTATGAGCTCATTGTATCTTTTGCAAGCGAAGCTGCAACGGGTCTTCTAGTTTTAAATAACAGACGAGAAATTCTTACACTGGTCTGTTAAGACATTTCTTGTGTCATTCTAAGCAGACATCACACTTGAAATCGTCAGGTATTGGTTGATCACCTGTATACATTTATTGTGAAAGGGTGTGATGACAAAGTTCATTTTCCAAAAGTGAAGGGTACACCCCTGCAGTAGACTGAGACAAACAATCTCTTTTCATACACACAAACAGACAGACAAACTTACAGGTAGATGCACACACAGGTTGACCCCAGACCTAGAGGTCACACACACACAGTGGGGTGGTGTCGGTTGGTCAGTGGACTGGACCATCACTTGACCACTACGAGACAGGAAAGCCAGACATGTGCCGTGGCTCTCTACAGCCGACTGCACGGCTGGATCGTCTGTCTGGATGTATACTGGTGTGTGGGGGTGGGGTGGGGGGGGATTATTATGTCATTGTTCTGGTACAGGAATGTAGTGTAAATGATAAATAAATGTGAGATGATGAAAAAGTCTGAATATGACCACAAGCTTGATAGGTGGGACCGCAGACCTAGTCTTTACAGAGAGGTCCTGTGTGCATGTATGCACATGTTAACTATCTCTTCGCAGATAGTAATCAATAAAGAGTAGGCAGCCCCACCCCCCAAATAAAATAAGAAAAAAATGAAAATGGCTGATAGGTGCTGCTCTGAGATGAAAACAGCATACAGAATGTTTTGATCTGTTAACTACAAGCTGGGTCTGTCTGTGTATGACTGTCTGATCTCCACCCTGAACAAATCTAAACCATGTAGGGTGCACTGTACATGCCATTCACTTTCTTCTGCACCAGGGAACAGTCCTGTATGACAACAACAACAACAACAACAACACTCACAAGTAGACTTTGAAGCCATGATGTTGAAATCTTTGCGAATCTTCTGTACTTGATGGATGGTGTCAGTTATCACAGACATCGACTCCTCTACCTCACTGTTGGCCCATGGATACTGTTGGGTGGGACAACAAAAACACAACAAATTGGTCGTCATACACATGTGCAGTAGACCTCTATACCCTTTACACAACCCACAGCATTCTTTATGGACTCCCCAATCAGCTCAGACAGACATACAAATACATAAGACTGACATTGGTCGATAAGAGTGAATAACTCCATGGCAGGGAATAGCAACAACAACAACAATACCCTTTACATGGATATAACGGGGCAAGAAAGGTGGTGGTGGTGGTGATAATGATGGTGGAGGTCGTGATGATAAGTATGATAATGTTGATGATGATGAGTATGACCATAATGATAACAGCGCACACCCGGGGTAGGAAAGGCCTGAACTCTGATACAGCAGGAGATTTCAATCCAGCTTTGTTGTTGTTGTTGGTGGTGTTGTTGTTGTTGTTGTTGTTGCGATCAGGCACAAACCACGAGTTATTCACTCTTCAAGTGGTCCGATGAAAGACGACCCACAGAGCCATGTCAGTCTAGCTCTGTAACCTGGGACTGGAGGGCCTTCAAACTGGCCCCTTGTTCATACAATTGTACAATGCAGTCACAAGACACCTCAGGGCCAGATAACTGCTATGTGCAATGCAGTCATTGAGTTGGTACTGCCTATGTTCATGCAACATTTGGGACATTTATGGCTACAGCCATGATTTAGGACTGAACCAGGTGTATGTCACGTCATTTTCTGTAGCCCTGGTGCTTGAACTTGTGTGAAAGAATTCGCAAAGTTGACAATCACAGCACATAGGCAATCCGCTCTCCTGTAAAACTAACAAATTTGGGACTAGGCTAGGACGTGTTCTCAGAGGGACGATGTGCGGAAGTAGTTCTGTACATATTGAACTACAGTGTACATCTCTGTAGAAAACATTTCACCACAAACAATGCACAATGTTTTCTTCAGGCTCAACCAATATTTTCTTCAACTTCAACCTCCATTGTATTCATAGAAATCCTAATTGTTTTTCATCACTCATTAAATCAATGAATGTCGTCACACTTGTGAACAAAAATCAGTAAGCATTTTGAGCTCAGTATGGTTTTCTGATTGGTCAGACAGTTTGTGTAGAGATGATTATGTAACATTGTCAGTAGTCCCATGTACCGGAGTGAAGACATAGTGTTACTGTAACTGTAATTTCTATATTCTAGAGAGTTCATTTTGTATGTGGTGAAAACTATCTACTTCTATGTCTTTGTCATTTTACTAGTTAGTTAGACTAAGATGGATACTACTTGATATTAGTAATAAGAACTTGTGCCATAATCTGAGAACCCACCAAATGAAACATCATCATTGTGTTGTTATTGATAGCACTGTATTATGTCAATCAGTGTTCCTTCATGAAAGTATAAGATCAACAGAGACATGACGGTCTGCACTGTGGGAGACCATTTTCCTATGCTAAGCAATTGATTTGATTTGGCGACTCAATGGAAGGAAAACGTGCACAAAAATTGATATTCACTAAAAAACGGGTCCTTTTAATACTTTTATACACACTCACGTTTGCACACCATTTCCAGAGCAATAATAAGTCAAACAAATTCCTTTTGGACTAACTTCATTCTCAAAAGGTTTCATCATGTTTGTTCATTTCATTCTTAAGACGTTTTGATTTTAAAGTTGTCAGGTTATTTTCACTTTTCACTATTAAATACTATTATCTTAAATTACTGTTCAACTTCAAAAAACCTACATACATATGTATTAAAATTCAAGAAACTAGTGTCATTAGCGTTAGGTGAAAATCTGTTCTGTTTACTAATATATTTTGTTGTATCTTATTGAGAACCATGGGAGACTGGTAGCTTCTTCACAATTGTTTGATTGCAGGTGTGTGCGTGTCTGAGAGCTCCCATCATATTTTAAAAGATGTTGATGATGACATTGTTGCCTGTCCCAAAAAGTGACTATGAATTTCAATACAAACTGAATGGCCCCTTTCATACTGGATATGCATTTATAGAGCGTCTGAGCCTCGATGGAATAGACCTATTAAAAAAGGCAGGCGTATAAGGGTATTTTCACGACAGGTTTTTCTGCTGGGCACTGGGCACCCAACCACGTCTCGATAATAAACTACACGTATTTGTACACCACTGTGTTACTGAAGACGCTAAACATGCGTGTCTCATTAGGTACCTGTGAAGGTTACTTTCACGACATGTCGTGAAAATAACACCTGCCTTTAAAAAAAGAAGGAAAAAAAGTGCAATTATTTTTCAGTGAAATAGTCATTCTTTTATTGTTTAAAGGCTAAAGGTGGCCCCCTAGTCCTAGACTTATGTTGATGCATTTTTGATGAGAAAGATTGGTGAAAAGGGAATGAGTGTCTCTGAAGGAGGTAAGCAGTGTAGTGATGCTCTCTGTCTGTGGTCCTCTCATGTTCTATACTTGTTGTATCATAATGTACTGTTTGATGCAATCCTCAACCAGTATGTACATTGTGCAAGCAGGACCCTATTGTTTTGTTCAGATTATTATGTTGTTGGCTTTACATTGTAACTTACATTATTGACTTATTATGCACAATGTACGTTTTATTCAATATTCTAAGTCACTTGCTTTCGATGCACAAGGTGTTCTTTCTATGTATGTATGTAATGTAATGGTGTTTCATGTACAGTGTGCAGGCAAACTTTGGCGATTTTATATTGCTAATGCCATGTCATTGAGAAGATCTCACCTGTGTGTCAAGAACTGATGTGGAACCATTGGATGATCATATCATAATAAAATACTTGAACAACTTTTATTTATTTATTTCTCTGAATCTCCCTCGCCCTCTTCACTTCGGTGTCCATGTCTCACCTCACCAAGTTGTAAAATAGGGTACCCGACTATAGTCAGTGAAAGATCTTGTCAATATGTTGGAATGGATGCCGACCAGGCACTACCAACCAGCCAGCAGGAGGTTGAGAAGGCTCTGAAATGAATCGGGTCTGTGCAGCCAGTATTCTGGTTCATATAATATGAAGTGTAGAGCAGGCAACTGAAATTCTTTTTACTTTAACTGTATTAATATGTAAGAAAGGCAATCCTAATTGCCCTAATTGCCCCACTGATACCTCCTGACACAAATGTCCATATACAAATGTCTATACAAAGGACACCAAACAAGATGTGGTCTAGGTTTTGGTCAAGACAGTTTTCTATCTCCATACATGGTAGTCTCACAGAAATGGAAATCCAAACTTAAAATTAAAAAACATGTTTTTGCAACAATTATAAATTAAGTGTTACACAAACTTAGGAAAACAAATACAAAAAACAAATGCTTGTTCAACTATTGCGAAAAGCCTGCTAAAATGTCTGTGACAATCATCATTCCACAGCTGATGAGGTACCATGCAATGTATCTCTCCAGAACTAGTAATGTATGATGAATATGAAAAAAAAACAAAAAAACACTGCACCATCAACAATCTTTGTTTGATGAGATTTTGTTCATTGTTCTCACTAAATAAAACTATTACATATAGTTTATCGAAAGTCATTGAGAGAGATACAGCCAATATTGGAGTATGTGACACATCAACAGGTGGAAGGAATAAAATAAAAAGGCACTGGAGCTTTAAAGCCTCTCAGGAATTGTCTGAGAAATAAAATGAGAATTTAAAAGGAATCAAGGGTGGCGTTGGCAGCCAACCTGCTATGGCTTTGGTTAGCATCAGGCGTAGGAGTTAAAAAGTAGCGAGTGAGTTGAGGAATCTTATGACTCATTGTCTGTATCAGATGATGAGGCAAACAGCAGCCTATGACAGGGCACCTGAACTAGTCAAGTACACTGAAGGTTTAGCAAACCTCTACACAGCTGTGCTCAAAGACATTCACTGGCCTAGAGAGGGATTTAGGGACACAATGAAAGGTACAAAAGCGCAATTTAAAAATTGAACAGCTCTTCACTTCAGACTGCAGTACTAAGTTGCTGCAATGGCCCAGTAGGCTTACATCCTGCGGAGAACTAAAATCAACTAAAAGTCACACAGGAAATACCAAGACAAAGGTACATTTAAAATAAATTTGGACTTATACTTCTTACACTGAAAGTTGGGAGGCACAAAATCAATTAAATGTTATGATCCTAAGCCGAACTAACACCTTTCTTATGCTCATGCTGTGAGAGATAAAAGTAGATGCTCAAACATGAGCTAGCTAAATCCTTGCCATCCAACACATACTTATATTACTACAGAGTTGTAAAGGAAATCTGGTAGAGTGTTCCAAGTTTTGAAAAAAACAAACAACTACCATTCATTCTTGCCACACAAATCGTGTTGATCAATCGGTTAAATGTAATTTATCAAAATAAATTCTCCAGTCTTCAATTCAACCTGATCAATAGCTAGCACAAACAGAGCACTACTTTCTTTTCTATAAAGTTTAAAAGAGATGATACCAAGAAAAAGCATAACATTTTAACACACTCAGTTTTTTGTTTTTCTTGTTGATCTCTACATGTACTCTGAACATGACATGCAGCATGCATAGATAACATAAACAACACGGACAAACATACTACTACACGCACACACATAATAAATATATTGTGTTAATTGTTTGTCTAAGTTTTAGGTCGATGCTGCCTGAGACATTCATATTCATATTCTTTTCTCTCCAATGCATCTATTACATAATAAAGTGACTGTCTGCTTACAAGCTTCATGACACCTACACGACTGCACACCTGTGAAGCAGTCAAACTGAACAACTCTTCCAGCCTATGCACAGATTAAGCACTAAGATCCATTCCATCATTTCCCTTTGTCTTAATTACTATACATTAAAATTACAAAAATAGACTATACACTATACTACATCCCACTGTCCAGTAGATTGTAAATCTTAAATTCTAATAGAAGAACATACTTAAAGGAAAATATACCACATATCTTTCTATTCCTTCTTATCAATATCATACTAGATCTAATTCAAATCGTATCGAGACATCATTATTGTCATTGGTTAGATCCAGGTGTATAAAGTGGCAGCATACAAACTAATGTACATGCCAATAAACCAAAATTCAAAAAAGTAACAGAGACGCCTTGCAACATCAAAAGACTAAAAGGTCATGGAGATATTCTATAAATAAGGAAATGCCAATGGCAGACTATTCACAGTATTTACATGAAGCTGCCAGCTGTAAAAATTAAAAATCACAAAAGCATGAGATATGATGTAATACACTGATTGCCTGTTGAGATACGACTACGATGAATGACTTTGAGTGATATGACCGAATGATATAGTCCATTCTTCCCTAACACAGCTTGAGTGTTCTCAACTGAAATAACTTAAATATTCGAAGCCATGATTACATTATGAGACGAAAACAGAATGTAAAAAATAGCACAACCTCTAGGTGGTCTCATCTACATGACAATTGAATTGTATTAAAGTTAAAGTAAAGAGATCATTCATTATGAAAATAAAAAAATTTTCATATGTAAAGAAAGCATTCTTAAACGTAAGGCTTGCAACACTAAAAGCAGTTTTGAAAATGTGAAAAGGAATAAAATAATTTCTGGAGAATACTTTAAGCTTCTTCTCCAAAGCAGACTTTGTGTTATTTTTTTTTCTTGCTTAAGATCATTTAGCATCATTCATATTTTTTTTGAGACCAGATTTTGTCTCGTGCCACTTGGCTTATTTATAATACTACACTAATTTAATGTGACAGTACCCGCCCCTCCATAATAATCTCCATAGCCATAGACAGTCGGAACAGAGGAAAGTGGAGACAAATTGTCGCATCTTCATGTATGGCAGTGAGCATCAAACACGATGAGGCTGACAAGTGACCCGCCCCTACTTGACAACAAAAAGCAAATAAAAAGAAGACACAGATTGGGAGACTTGGCAAGTTTTCCGCTGCAAATTTGTTGTTCTTGTTTGCTTGCAAATTGGCTTTAGCTTGAATGTCATCTTGAAACAGGAAGAGCCTGGGGTATTCTATGTACCTGCTTTAAGTTTCTTCTCGGCAGGTTCTACGCCCACTGAAGAGCTGTCCCCTACAATGTCTTCATGTACCTGGATGACCTGCTGCTGCTGGTGTGGGTGCTGGTGTGGGTGGTGGTGGTGGTACACATGCTCCTGGCCCGCCTCTTTGTCTCGCTTGTGCACCAGCTGGGCAATGTCCATGACAAACGTGTCCTGTGGCAGGTCCGTGCCCAGAGAGGCTAAACCATCCGCCGCAGTGACCACGTGGAGCAGGGTGGGCTCGTTCCCGCTCGCCATACTGGCCAGCTGGTCCTCTTCCACATGCTGGAGCTCACCGTTGAGGAGAGGTGACGGGGTGGAGTCCTGAATGCCCTCCGCCATGGACTCGTGAATGTTGTCTGAGATGACACTTTGGATTGTCTGGGGCTGGACGGAGGTCACGACGTGGCTCTGTGTGCCGGCGTCCTTGTACTGCTGCTGCACCACCACAGAGTTCAAGGGCTCCCCCCCCTTCCCCATGACGGCACTGGCAGCGAGCACGATCTCCGAGGCCTCCTCGTCTTTGTCTGTTGCGAACTCTGAGGTTTTGCCCACCACCAGGTGGCCCTCGGGGGTGGTGGAGATGAGCTGGTAGCCGTGCGGGATCTCCCCCAGCTGCGTCATGATGGGCGTCGGGCTCAGGCTGGTGGCCACCATGCCAGTCGAGTCCATGTGTGAGGTGGGAACCACTTGAGCTGCCTGGGGGGGACCCTGCGGGACGGGCACACTGCCGCCATTCACCACCAGCGGCTCCAAGTCCTGGGGGGGCTGCGGGTGGCTCAGCAGGATGGGCACGGCACTGGTCACCTGGGCTGGCTGGAACTGTTCCAGGACTTTGGCCAGCTGGAGGCCCAATGTCTGCTTGTGTGTGTCTGCGGCCGTGCTCAGGGTTGAGATGATCTCCTGCAGTCTCAGGCTCAGCTGGGCTTCCAGTTCCCGCACCTGCTGCTGGAGCATGTCCACCTGGTGAAACAAGTGACATTGACATAGATTTACACACCTCAGTCTACTCTTTGGTGACACAATGTTGACACTGACAAAGGTTTCTACACTTCAGTCTACTCTTTGGTGTGGTGACACAATGTTGGCATAAACTAAACAAAGGTTAATACACTTCAGTCTAATCTTTGGTTTGGTGACACAAGTGACATTGACAAAGTTTTATTTACACACTTCAGTCTACTCTTTGGTTTTGTGACACAATGATGGCATAAACACAGGTTTACACACTTCAGTCTATTCTTTGGTTTTGTGACACAATGATGGCATAAACACAGGTTTACACACTTCAGTCTATTCTTTGGTTTTGTGACACAATGATGGCATAAACACAGGTTTACACACTTCAGTCTACTCTTTGGTTTGGTGACCATGGTTGTAACTGGAAAATGTCCCCACCCCTTAAATGAAAATCTGAAGTCAAAGCACCATTGACAAAATTTGTTGTTTTTTAAAACTACTTACCAGACCGATCTACCCAATTTTCAATACTTGTGGTGCATAAAAAGATGTGATAATGTTCAGAACGTCAGGTCTGGTAGGGTTAAGGCCAGTGTACAGACAAACTTGTAAAGACAGGGGGGGAAAAGTGATTCTCATCACCTGGCCTTTGTATTCTTGAGCTTTGTTTTTGTACAAGTTTTTCTCTTCCTCCTCCATACGGCAGCGAATCTCCCAAGACAAACTTGTCTCCACGCCTTTGTTCAGCATGTTCAGCTCCTGGAGGAAACAATTTTTTAGAGTCTTTACATTTAGAAAAGAACTATTCCTTCAACTAAGAAGAGCATATATATGTCAAAACCTTCAATTGAAATTAAAGGAAAGGGAAGACAAAAGAGGCCGGGTGACACAATGGGCACAGTTTCAGATCAAATATTTTATCTTTCTCTCTCATCAACTTTACACTATACTGCCAATCTTAAATACAAAATGTAAGTGGTTCAAACTTTGTTTATGCTGTGATATACAATGATACACTGCATATACAGAACTTGTTCAGCTAGAGTCAAACACAAAGCTGAGACTGAGAAGACCTAGCTCATATCCTGAGAAAAAGGAAACATGATTCGAATAAGAAACATGAGTAATAAAATAAAGATGATGGTCAGCGTAAAGACAGGAAATGGCTGTGCCGCTTTGGATTTCAAAGCAGGTCTGATGGGGTAATAATACTGATAAACGCTTTGAGCTCGAGTGAGTATGTAAATCGGCTATTATCATTATCATAAATACATGATCACAGGTCAGTGAAGACGAGACACCCACCCCAGAGTTGAGGATGTGACTGGCAAAGGCCGACTCCAGCTGGTCTCCCTGGATGATCATGATGGTCGGCTGATCCTCCTGGTCACTGGGGCACAGGTCTTTGTCCAGCGGCTCCGGCTTCACCTTGACCTTGTGCACTTTCGCATCGTGATTTGGCGTGGCCACAGCGTTGATCAGATCTGGGCAGGTGTAGGTAGTTCAAGACCATTAAGACTATTAAAAAACAAATATATGTTGGCAAATATTTGCGGCAGGAAATGTTCAAAGGAGTAAAATTGTTAATGCCATCAATGTAATCGTAAGTGCCAATGAAAAACATATCAAAGAAGAGGAAATCAAGGTGAAAATATAATGCGTTTCCAAAGATGAATCTGTGATAATCGTTAATCTTTTCATGATACAAAAGTCTGTAAAGAGTGAATATACACATTTACATGAAATCAACAGTCTAAGACTCGATCTTTTCTCAATTTAACATCGTTTTACTGTTGGAACAAATAGTGGGAACAGATAAAGTGGATATATGTGTAGTGGTCTGGGAAAAGGATGGACTTGGAGGAAAATCTTTTTCAGTTTTTATTTGTTTCTGAAACTTTGTGAAAAGCTAATCAAGTCACTTTTTAAAATGTTTGAATTATCTCTTCAAATTTCTTTTTAATGAATTTCTAAAGATGCCAACCAATGAAATATTGTTACTAAAATAATCAACAATTTTTGCTTATATCTCGGAACTGCTGGAAGCTCCAAGTAGGTGGTTTTGCCTGGCCAGTACACATATATATGAAGCTTTTTGAGTTTACTGAAGAGCCAAGTTAAGCGTTAAATAAATGTCTGTTATCACTATATTCCCAAGTGCTCCCTCAATACTCGATGGTATGTAAGCTGCACACATACTTTGATCAGCAGACACACCGAGGTTGACAGTCTGTGACAGAGCTGGGTGGATTATCTCCTGGACGGGGTTTTCAATGGAAGCAAATGAATCTTGATTGGAAGAAGGATGTTCATCTGAGGACTGCCTAATGATGGGGGGTGAGTTCAAGTCCTGAATAGAAATGAATGAGTTGTTAGATTACATCTGTGAATAGTTTTGAAGAAATTCAATACAGTGGAGTGACAGAATTAATGACTATTAATTAAATGTGATAGCTATAAAACACATTAGCATTACCCTGAAAAAGGGACAGGCGAGCCAAATACTGGACGGACGACATAAAAGGTTGGACACGACTTCACAATCTGACCCTCATCAGACCTGGTAGCAATTGTTGGCCTCCTCCATGTCTCCCCTATGAATAGCTAGTTAAGTGAATTCTTGTTCTTCTTCTTCTTCTAGTCCAGCAGCCTTTGGGCTCTAGCCCTTCGGCCCAATGCCATGTTGTAGTAGTACGTGGACGTATTACGGAGTTGTTCTAAGGTACTGTAGAGGGGATTATCTATATCCGGATATGGGGGTAAGAGTTTGTTTCTGAGATCCCTAAGTGAAGGGCACTGGAAGAGTAGATGTT